>JAODAL010012767.1:0-94070 GCA_025379985.1 Phyllomedusa bahiana
CAAATTCTTTAACGTGGCGCAAACCAGCACATTCCCCGCCAATTCAGAGCTAAGGTGCAAAATTGCATGGCATAGTCGCCAACGGAGGAGTTCCCCTGCTGTAGGTTTAGTAAAGCGGTTTTCAGCAGACGAGGCGCGGGCAGGCTCCTCGAAGACTCCGCGGTAACTCCTGCAAGAATGTCGCCAGATCCCTGTGATAGGATCACCTCGGTCCCAAAGGGGCGTCGCCCAGGCCAGGGCTTTCCCGGATAGGAGACTGACCACAAGGCCACCTTGGACCTTTCGGACGGGAACGCCCAAAGCCAAAAAGTTCCAGTGGAGAGCACACTGGTGATGAACCCCTGCAGGCCTTAGAGTCCCCCTCAAACTTCGTCGGCATGGACAAGCGGAGTTTAGGGCCGCGGATGCCCCCCGAACGACTGCTGCTGCTGAGCCCAGGGCCGCCGTTTGCTGCGCTGAGTTGCCAGGAGCTGCTGCATCATAGTAGTCAGTTGGTTCAACTGTTGCGCTTGCTGCACGATCTGCTTAGATTGCTGAGCCACGGTGGTAGTGAGGTCGGAGACGCTCGGCCGCAGCAGGAGGTGCTGCGGCGTTGCGGGTGTCCCTGCGACCCGACACAAGGGTCGCAGGGACACCCGTAACACCAGTTCGCTCGTTTAGTTATAAGACCGGTCCGTTACCGACTTATAGCAGGGTCAGAAACCAACCCTTTGGGGTAGCTATATACTATAGACCGAGATAGGCGTGTGAGGCCGTTGATCAAGACAGACTAACTCAGATTAAAAGTTTATAGATTTAATTAGCCTTGGAAGGGCACACTAGAAGGGTTAATATGTACAAGTTTGGAAATAATAATATACAGGTCAGAGAGAGGTGCAAATACAATTATGGATTACAGACAAAAAGCAGTTAAATTAAGTCAAGTTACCCCCCCGGCCGCATGGGGGCATATGTGGCCGGGCTGCTGCGTGCGGATGTCCTGGAACTGTTCTTGGGTGGCCCCCTCCCCGGGATCAACAGTTAAGAGCCACCCCTGGCTCCGGCTTATATCTGTGAGGGGCAGCCCACTGGCAGCCCCTTACATACCCTGGGATGGTCTATGAACCCTCCCACTCAGGTCATGCAGTTTCTGATACAAACCCAAAAATGGGACTATAACTCGGCAGGGCATTGGCCAGAACCGACCCGGAGCATCACAGAAACCGGCTGGATATACCCAACGCCTGGATATAGACACACCTATCTTATGGACTCCCGGTGTCCGGGTTGTGGATATCTCAGTCCCCCTGCGCCTTGGGGAAACCGGGAAAAATGTGCCTTGCGTGGGGGGGAGTTCCATATTTGAGATATTAGCTGGTCGCCTATAAATCGATATGAAATATCGGAGACGACCCGACTGGGTTAAATTTGGGACAAAGCCCTTTGAAGCTTGCGAGCTTGGACCAGCATTTGTTCAGTGCTAATTAGGTTTACATGAGGATCCTTTCATGTTTTGGGACCCATCTGTGGCGACTTCCTACAGAGGCATTGGGGAAGAGAGCTGTCTGATTAACATGTAAATTGAGCTTGTCCTGTGGTGGGGGAAGCTGTGTTCTGACTAGATTAGATGGTTGGGGGGAGAGAACTGTCAGTGGGGGATGCAGTGAAGTGAATTCTTCCTCACATCCCCCATAATCTTCACTTGATCCAGTAAGTCTATACAAGTCTATAGAAGACAATACACAAACATAACAAAGGTGCAGTGGGCAACATTTTATCAACTTTTTAGCATCTGGAGAAGACATGGTTTAAAATAGTGCAAGCACGTGTGCTAAATTTATAAGGAATATGGTACACCTTGTATACAAATTTAGTGGTGGCCAAATCATGTACAAATTGCATTATTTTAGTCATTGACTTTGTCTGTAGTATAACTAAGTCTCAATATTTTCTTTCATTACAGATATAGAAAGGAGCTTGTTCTCCACCATTTCGGGAGTTTTTAGAGAGAATATGGCTTTCCTGTGTAAAATGTTAGGTTTGGCATATCAGCTCTGTTATTCCTATCTATTCTTATTACAGTAATATGATTGCAAGAGGTTTAGAACCTGAAGTGCACAAGGCTATAAAACAAATTCTTGTGCTACAGATAAGACTTAGCAGGAAGTGACTTAACCATGGTCTTACGGAAGCTTCTGAAGCAATCAGATAAGAGAGAGAACAGAGAGAGGTGGTCGGTAACCTACAGAAGCCTGTGTATACTAGCAGTAGATAAAATCTTATTCAGCTTCTACATGAAGCAAAATCAAAACAGCAATGTATTTGGTAATAGTCTTTATTTAACTTTCTCTAAATGTTAAAAGTCAATCATTGTAGTGAGAAAATCCTTTTAAAGCAAAGGAACTGTGGGGTCAGGAGCATAATGATCCAACAGCAACTGGGCTTCTGCACATGCCTTGGAGCCATTCTTTTCAACTAAACAGAGCTGCAGAGAGGTGAAAGAAGCTAATGTGCACGCACCTCAATGCATGCTTCCGAGATCAAGGCCATCCTCAGTAAAGAGAAAAGGAAAAGTAACTTTGTATGTGTGGCCACCACTGCTAGACTGTAACAGTGGCTTTATCACTATATAACAAGCTGAAAACAATGAAGACGAGGAGAGGTACGTATAAAGAAAGTGGGGCATTTTGGTAAAAACTTTGCTCTCCTCCTGTTAGGAGATGCCAAGAGTTCAGAAAATGTAAATAATCTTTCAGCAGACTCTAGTGGTTGATTCTGGTATTACAACTCATAATTAGTTCAGACATGTCAACCATATTTACCATGTACTACAAAACAGCTTTTACAGAATATAGTGGAAAGATTGGAATAACATGTAAATATGAGAAATTAAACTGATGTTGGAGCTTACATGTAAATCACAAACCATATAGGTAATTAATGAATACATCTTCGTTATTGATAATTATTTCTTATTTCCTGTATATGTCTAAATTATTATCTAATTTCTTCTTGATGTTTTCAGGTGGTATCTGGATGGAAATACAACATACACTATCTAATAAGACAAACAAACTGCTCAAAATCAATTTTTCCGAGTAAAAATTCTGAGGAATGCAAAATAGACACAGGAGAAGTAAGTGCTTATATCTGTCGTTAAGTAACTTATGGAAAATATGTGGTTTAATAAAATCGAAATATACAGTAGTAAACAGATTATTATCTGTTCTGGTTTTTTTTAAGACATTGTCCCAGTCAATGTGGTTTAGGGCCTCTCTAAGCATATTGATATTAGACTTCCTGAAATTCTGTTTTTGTGGCTCGTCATCAAAGACTATAGTGAAGGATAAGTGGAAATGTGTTATATTGTGGTCACTATTTCCTAGGTGCCCCCAAACCTGAACCTTTGTTACTCTGTCTCGCTACAAAGAATAGCTTTCAAATTGTAGGAAACATAAAATAAAGACATTTTCCAAATATATTGCTTTGTTCCTCTGTTTTCCCTAAGGAGATACAAGTGAATTTATGACCTCCCTGGCTATTCCAGTTGTCCCAGTAACCGACCTGTAAACAATTCTCCCCCTGCTGTTTGTTCAATGAGATAACAGTGAGTGAAGTCATCACACAGGTCAAGGCAGTGTCCTGTGCTGCTCAGCAGTAAAAAGCTTGATTTATGTAAAATAAACAGAACTGTAATTAGGGCTTTTGTTTTGGGGATCAGATAAGAAATCCTGTTAGTAGTTTGAGAAGCTAATCTGATCTAATTAGCATCTGAAAGCACAGCACAGAGCTGTACAAGCATGGAGCTTATGCAAATGAGTCAGTCTGAACCAGGAAGTGACAGAGTATTTCATTCATGCATTCCCTGAAACTCTGAAGGGAGACAACTCCTTTAAGTCTAGAAGGGCCTTTCCTCTAGATCAGCTCCTGCACCAGTTGGGAAAGGTAATTATCTTTAGTTATTGACAAAAGTCTGTTTTCTTTATGAGAGCTACAGGTATCAGTTTCCCAATTTATGTCTGGGTAGTTGAAGTCACCTATAATAACAACCTCATTATGATTAGCTGCCTCATCTATTTGCCTGATGAGTGCATCTTCCATAGGTTCTGCTATATTTGGGGGGCCTATAGCAGACCCCTAGTAGAATTATATTATTGTTATTACCCCCATGTATATCTACCCCCCCCAGGCCCGCCATTAGGGGGGGTACAGGCAGTACTCCTGTACCGGGCCCGGCCAGTCTGTGAGGCAAGGGGGGGCCTGCCGCCACTGGCAGGTACTGCCCCCTTGCTGCCATAGACCTGTTCTCTGTACCATGATGAGTGCGGTGCTTGCGCCGCTGTGTATGGCTGGGGCCCGGCGCTGCTGAGGGGGGCCCGTGCTGCGTGTCCGGTCACAGCTGCACTTAATGATATGCACTTACTCCTCCTGCGCGCTGTGACCGGAGCAGTCGGGCCCCTCCTCTTCTCTCTCTGCCAGCAACAGGACAACTGATCAGTGATGCCCCGCCTCGTGGGCCGCGCTTCACTCATTCAAGTAGTCCCTCATCCAGGGCTGTATGCCTGGGGTGGCAGCCAGGCAGTCTGTAGTAGCTGAACTGGCTGTGAACAGGAGTATCTGCATTATGGCAGGTCACTTGCCTTAACTGTGCTAGCAGCTGCCAGCACATGCCAGAGCAGGGAGAAGACGAGGCAGCACTTCCTACAAGCATGAGGAGGAGGAGGACGGGGACGGCACAGACACGCTTCTCCCAGCTGTCGGGTCAGAGCAGAGGAGGAGGGGAAGGACTCGCAGCACAGCCGGCTACACCGCAGATGAGGTCAGTAACAGATAAAGCTGTACAGTCTTCATGTGCTGCCTGTGCCCCTCTCTCTTAATGTGCTGCCTGTGCCCCTCTCTCTTCATGTGCTGTCTGTGCCCCTCTCTCTCCAGTGATGTCTGTGCCCCTCTCTCTTCAGGTGCTGCCTGTGCCCCCCATCTGTTCAGGTGCTGCCTGTGCCCCCCATCTGTTCAGGTGCTGCCTGTGCCCCCCATCTGTTCAGGTGCTGTGCCCCCCTCTGTTCAGGTGCTGCCTGTGCCCCCCCCCCCCTCTTTTCAGGTGCTGCCTGTGCCCCCCCTCTGTTCAGGTGCTGCCTGTGCCCCCCCTCTGTTCAGGTGCTGTGCCCCCCCTCTGTTCATGTGCTGCCTGTGCCCCTCTCCTGCTATCAGTGGGATGCAGGAGTTTACATGATGTTATTAGGTCTTCTCTGGTCCTGACCCTCAGTGGTCTTTCTTGCAGTTGGGGGAGGGGGAGAAAGCAATGAATCTGCCAAGTGAGGACACTGCATGGCAGAAAGAACTGTATCAGAATGTCAGTGAATGCTCAAGTGAATATAAGTCCTAGTTCACACCTGCATTATTTCAGTTCTGTTCCATCATCGGAACAGAATGCTGCGGTGCTGGATCCGTTACATGACTGACGCTCAACAGGCCCCATTAACTATAATAGGGTCTGTTGGTTTTCTGTTATGTTGTCTGTCTTGTGAACTACAAAAAATGTGGCATGTTACAATATTTTTTCCATCTTGTCTGATAATATCTATGATGCAGATGTGAAATGAGTATGTGAAGTTTTCTCTGTATGCACAATACTGTAATTGTATTAAATAGGAGGATATGTACTGGATCCTGGACCCAAAGTAAAATAAAAAAAATCTGATACCCTCCATCCCCCGGTTACAGCAGCATCTCCCCGGCCTTCTGTCGACATAGTGTCACTTCTGAACGAGGACGTCACTGCTGAGGCATTTGATTGGCTGCAGCACTCATGTGCCATTAACTGACTTGACTTTTTGAAAGTGACAGTGTGTCAACAGAAGACTGGTGAGATTTTACTTGGGGCCATGGACCCTCAGAAATAACTTTTTAATGAGGCGGACAACCTCTTTAAGGTTTATGTACACAAGACTCGACCAAACATTTCACCCTTAAAACTGCAGCGATTTTTTTGGTAACATTAAGTTGGTTTTTAATCCCCACTTTCCAAGAGCCATAGCTTTTTCATCATTTGGTTGAGATGGCCATACAAGGGTTTGTTTTTGGAGAATGTGCTGTAGTTTTCTTTGGTATTATTTTGAACACATTCACTTTTTGATCATTTTATATTTTGTTTTACATTAGACGGGATGAACAAAAACAGCAAATTTTAGTATTTTTTTTTTTTACAGCGTTTATCATTTGCTACAAAAGTTTTTTATAGCATAGGTTGTTGTACATTGCTGATACTAGATACATGAAGTTTCTTCTTTCAGTGATAATGTATTTTTATTGGTAAAACTGATTTCACTTTTTTTTTTTTATTTCTTACACTAATATTTTATTTCATTTTTTTTTACTGTTTGATTTGTCCCACTAGGGGCCTTGAAGATGGGATCTTTAGATTTCTTACATAATACACTGCACTCGTTATGCAGTATTACTGCCTGTTTGTCAAGCAGTCTACATGTGCGTTCACACAGCAAAGACAAAACACTGGGACGACTTTTGTTTGCGGATTCAAGCTTCCCCCCTTCGCACCCACATGTTCATGTTCTGCCTGAAAACTGGGTGGAAGAATGAACATGTTCTAAGTTTTTAGGAACGGCGGCAGTGTAAAAAAGAAAAAACGCCCAGTGGAAAATCCGTGCAGTGGGGACGGCTGAACAGATTTTCTATTTAAATGAATGTAAAAGGTTGACAGTCGGATTACAGACGGCTTTCAAATCCGAAAACTATCTGTAAAACTGACTGCAAACCAGTGGCGTGGGGATGGGCCATAATAGGCTCAAATTTATGGCAGACTTTGGGGCATTTACTAGGCCCCCAGCTAGCATGGAAACACAGCAGCACACGGTGTTATCTGCCACTGACAAAGGGAGCCCTGTTCTTCTCTTTAGCCACCTAGACGATGCGATCGCCATCTACTTGCAACATTACTACAGTGTGTGAACCAGGCCTAACTGGGCCTTTAATCCCTTAACAACATTTGATGTATGAGAATGTCAGAGTGTCGGTAATGGGCTGACACCTGCTGATAACAGCAGGGAATGGAGTCGGCTCTGTTCCCTGCTGTTAATGTCTTCAGTGGCTGTGGACCGTTTCTCACTCCGATCAACACCCCTGCAGTGAGATTGTGGGGTGCCGATCATTTAATATGGCGGCTGGAAGCCTTGTGAAGGCTTCTATTACCTCCATGTCTGCAATTGTAGGCAGGATCATGAACAACTCGTCATAGAATACGTCACCTGTGAGTCACTAAATGTAACTGCACTGTCTGCAGAGCACCTTTGTGCACTTCCATCTACAACTATATGGTCACTGTATGGCAGTAATATTGGTCTTATTATAATGAATTATATTGACTCACAGTATGGTGGTATTATTCAGCATATTTATGATGGAGCTATGTGGTGATGATGTTGCGGTATTATATGGTCTTTGTTGTTTGGCAATTTTGGTCTTGGTATACTAGTTTGATCAGTAACATGATAGGGGTGATCATGTGGCGGTATTTGCTGGCCCTTGTACATGTACTCAACTGCACAATACAGATAAGCTGTAAAATCCAAAAACAATGGCACAATTGCATTTTTTTCTTTTTTTTATGGGTTGCTGGGCGGTGTTGGTGATGGGGGGCATTGTTGGTGAGGTGGCGGGGTTTGCAGGGGGCCCAGGCGCTTCAGCTGTATGGGGCCCTGAAAAATTTTTTTTGGGGCTCTGTTAAACCCCCATAGGGGCTAAATGGGAATTTTCCCTTAAAAATTTTTTCTTCCTTTTAGTGTTTGGTTTTATATAAGACATCACCTCCCCCTTTGATTTTTACGATTCTTTTTAAATAAACTGTAATGGTAAGTTAACCCCCAGTCGTTTGTTCCTTTCCCGCCATTTTTTCAGTTTTCCCCAATTGTGAAAATTTTTTACAGCAATTAATAATTCTAGTTCATTTATTTTTTTTGGTGAATCAATTGGCATTGGCAGCATGCAATTTAGAATTTTTTGGTTTTCATTTTTTTAACCCCGGTTTATTTATAAAAAATTTAATTATTACTACCTCCCCCCCCTCCCGGTTTTTTTCCCAATTTTCCCGCCCTCTATTTCACTTATTTTTACACTATCTTTGTATTTGCCTTTCCCCCCATCCCTTTGTTTTAAAAAATTTCCATTTAGGTTAGCCCCTCCCTAGATAAAGTTTTGTATCCAAGACAGAAGTAAGGCCCCAATTTTAGAAAACCCCCTCCCCATTACTTTCACCCAAATTTTTTAGCCCCTTTTTTAATAAAGTTTTTTTTTTTTTTTTATTGGTCCCAAATTTTGGGAAGCATAAAAACTTTTTTTAAACATTTTTTTTGGGAGTTTTTGGGGCGGGGAAAATTTGGGAACAGGGAATAAACTTAGTCAAAGTATCCCCTTTTCCCGTTTTAAAAAAATTCTAATTAGGGGGAAAAGGGGATGGATATCATAGCAAGGGGGGAATGGGGATTGGATGATTGCATCTAAAATCAAGGGGAAAAGGGGGCACCCCGGGCTTCGGGGCAAACTAGTCCATGCCCCTCTCTACCCCGAGATTTCAAATTTTTACGTTTAAGGGGGCAACGGGAAACCAGATGATTGTAATATGTCTTGGGGGGGAAACATCCAAACACTTCAAATTTAAAATTCTTCCCTACCTTTTTTTTTTCTAAAGTGTGTGGGGGGAAAAGTTTATGGGGCAGATTTTGCTCTGATGTACTTGTGAAATTTCATTTTTTAATCCCGGGGGGGAAACGGGTTTAAGCCATACATTACATTGAGTTGATTAAAAAGATTGTTCCCAAAACAATAGGGGGTTAATTTGTTTAAATTTTTAAATTTGTTTTGCCCAAAAATGAAAGTTTTTTAAATATTTAAACCCCCCTTGGCAAAAAAAAAGGTTTTTCCCCTACTAGAGGGAAAGCAATATCCAAAGTCTGGCCAAACATATTGGCTTAAACCCTACTATAGCCTTTAGTAGGGTAAATGACATAGCCTTTTTTTTAAAATATAACCCAAAAATCACCCCCAAAAAAAATAGCGATAAATTTGATCAAGATTCAAAGAGAAAAAATGGGAAATAAGGGTTTTTTCATTAAGAGAGTATTCCCCTCTTAGACAAATTTTTGGCATATACAAAATTTGGGGTTCCCCCCCTTTGGGTATTGGCACCCCATGACCCCTTTTTTGGGGAAAAATGCTTTTTTAGAAATATTATAAAGGGAAAGGGAAACAAACCTAAAACACAAAAGGACGAATGTATGATTTTTGCCAACCAGGGGCCATTTTTTTTTTTTTAATTAGTTTGGTTAGAATGCGCTGAATTTTGAAGGTTCTACTGTGGGTTTATAGTTTAGTGCTTTTAGTTTCAAAACAACAATTAAAGGGTAGGTAAAAAAAACTTTTTTAAAATGCTCTAATGTTTCCCCAAATGTCCCCGGGATTTTCCCTTCTAAAGACATAAATGGTGTAGAATAACAGTTTAGTGGGAAGCCTCCCGCAACCCCCCCCATCTCAGGGGCCCTTTCAAAAATGCCCCGGCGCTCTGTAATGCGCCCCAATTTTGGAGTGCGGTATTAAAAAATTTTAGTGGAATGGGGGTGGCCCGTTTTGGGGCTGAAAGGGAAAAACGATACTGGGACAGCCCCCTACATACATGTACCCAAAATCTTTAAAAAAATTTTTGCCTTAATTTTGAATTTTACTTAAAAAGTAGTTTTAATCATAAAATCCACTGGATGCTCACAGAATAAATAAATTCCCTAGTAAAACTTGCTAAACTTTATTGATATGCATTAAAATATATCATTTAAATAATGGCATATGTCACCCAAAATCACAGAAAAATGGGACATGAATTACCAAAAAGTCACTGAGCTACACTTACAGCTTCAAAGGCTGATGGATACACTGAATCCCAGCAGTAGGCGACTCTGGCCCTATTGCTGCATGGGAAAAGTAGCAGGTGCCGTTAATTAAGGGGCAAATGCTCTAGGTACTAGTTCACACCAGCAGCAAAAAACACAGTAAAAAATACAAGGGGGGGACTGCTTAAAAATGCAACAATACCAATGAGAATTGCATATGATTAAAGCGATACAGAGGGTAACGCCATCTGTACATTTCTCCATGCTGGGTTTCAGCTTATATCTCCCACAAAGGAAATGGGGGCAAGGCTGCCCGCACTTAGAAGGTACACTGCACAAAATACTTGTACCCTAGGCTCCCGGGTATTTTAGGGAAAAAAAGATAACATGCTGGAAAAAATATCAAGATATGGGGTATTAGTTGATGGATACATGAATCCCAGCAGCAGGCGACTTGGCCCTATTGCTGCATGGGAAAAGTTTGCAGGTGCCGTTAATTAATGAGCAATTGCTAGGTACTGTCACACCAGCATACAAAAAACCAGTATAATAATGGGGAGACTGCTTAAAAATGCAACAATACCAATGAGAATTGCATATGGATAAAGCGATACAGCATGTTATCTTTTTGACCTAAAATACCGGGGAGCTGGGGTACAAGTATTTTGGCAGTTACCTTTAAGTGCTGGGCAGCTTGCCCACATTTCCTTTGTGGGAGATTTTAAGCTAAAACCCCAAAGCATGGTATAACTGTACAGATGGGTTACCCTCTGTATCACTTTATCCATATGCAATTCTCATTGGTATTGTTGCATTTTTAAGCAGTCTCCCCTTGTATTATACTGTGGTTTTTTGCATGCTGGTTGTGAACTAGTACCTAGGCATTTGCCCTTTTAATTAACGGAAACCTGCTATCTTTTCCCATGCAGAAATTTAGGCCAGAGTCGCTACTGCTGGGATTCAGTGTATCCATCAGCCTTTGAAGCTGTAAGTTTTGCTCAGTGACTTTTTGGTAATTTCATGTCCCATTTTTTCTGTGATTTTGTTTTTTTTTCCTTTTAATGTTTTAGGGACTCGAAAGGGATGAGGAGCCTTCCCGGGTTGGCTTGCGAGCTTGCGTACCGTACCCTAACTGTAAAACTAATACCCCATATTTTGATATTTTTTTCCCCGCATATTATCTTTTTTCCCTAAAAAACCGGGGAGCCTAGGTACAAGTATTTTGTGCAGTGTACTTTACTAAGTGCGGGCAGCTTGCCCACATTTCTTTTGTGGGAGATATAAGCTGAAACCCAGGATGGGTAATAACTGTACAGATGGCGTTACCCTCTGTATCGCTTTATCCATATGCAATTCTCATTGGTATTGTTGCATTTTAAGCAGTCTCCCCATGTATTAAAACTGTGGTTTTTTGTATGCTGGGTGTGAACTTGTACCTAGAACATTTGCTCATTAATTTTAACGGCACCTGCTATCTTTTCCCATGCAGCAATAGGGCCAGGTCGCCTGCAGCTGGTATTCATTGTATCGAACAACTAATACCTCATATCTTGATATTTTTTTCCAGCATGTTATCTTTTTGCCCTAAAAATACGGGGAGCCTAGGGTACAAGTATTTTGTGCAGTGTACCCTTTAAGTGTGGGCAGCTTGCCACATTTCCTTTGTGGGAGATATAAGCTGAAACCCAGCATGGTTTTAACTGTACAGATGGCGTTACCCTCTGTATCGCTTTATCCATATGCAATTCTCATTGGGATTGTTGCATTTTTAAAGCAGTCTCCCCTTGTATTTACTGTGTTTTTTTTGCATGCTGGTGTGAATAGTACTAGAGCATTTGCCCCTTAATTAACGGCACCTGCTATTTTTCCATGCAGCAAAAGGGCCAGAGTCGCCTACTGCTGGGATTCAGTGTATCCATCAGCCTTTGAAGCTGTAAGTGTAGCTCAGTGACTTTTTTTTCATATGTCACCCAAATATATTTAACATTGACCCATCGGACTATGGACCAATATTATATTCACACATCCACAGGTATTATCAATAATAGTATATATAGCTTTAAAGAGAATATGGGAGGAAAGCTTGATCAATATAGATAATAAGTGATACATTCACAATTCTGAAGTCCTCTTGATAGTAGTATATTACCTCTAAAAAAATACCTGTAAACAACTTATTAGGACTCCAATAGGTTTAGCAAATACCCTACTATAATCCTGTCCAAGGAGGAGCACTAGTCCAGAAAGGGAAGACCCAGCCTATCGGTGGCTTGCCCTACAATACTCTCAATATGGGTCCAATACCAGAAAAGACCCAAAAACGTATCCAAAATAATGGGAAATTCAAAAAAGTGTCATGTCCTATGATGTAACGTCCCAACACATTTCCCCAGAGATGGACTGGTTCATCAGGGCACCAAAAAAGTGGGACTGGTAGCCACTAATTACAGTGGTGACATGGTAATACTACCATGTCAAATCCACTGGGACAGATTTATTAACACTGTCTAAGACAGTACAAAACACCAAAAACCAAACCAAAACCTAAAAACAATAATACTTTATTTAATCAAAGGACACTATACAACAAATATAAAAATACCCCCTGACAAAGCCGGGCGGTGAAACGCGCGTTGGGGTTTCAGTGCCTCTCCTTGGTCTGTATTTTCATTTTCTATTACTTTCAGCTTTGTGTGTTTAGTACACTTATCATTTTCTATGTTTTTTATGTGTGTATACTATTAGCATATTGCTGGGTTTGATTAGTTGATATTATGTTGTTTATGCAGTCTTAAGGGAGGTTATATCCATATTGCCATATTACGTATTTTTTATATTTGTTGTATAGTGTCCTTTGATTAAATAAAGTATTATTGTTTTTAGGTTTTGGTTTGGTTTTTGGTGTTTTGTATAGTTTATACTCAGAACCTATAGGTGCATGTGGGTTTATACCTTTATCTTTTGTTTTTTGACTGTCTAAGACAGTGTAAACTTAAAATCGCCAGATTTATCGAATATATGTTTAAACTTTCTAGTCTAAGTTTATACCATTTATTAGTTGGCTTGGTACAGCCATTTTTTGACGATGGCGTCCATGCCAACCCACGCCCCCTTTCCACAAAATCACACTCTTTGTTGGACATAGTGCAGGAGTGACTCAAAATAGAATCAAACACATAATAAGTGTGGTATCAAGCATGTACACCAGTATTTAAGAAATAGAATTCTGTCAACATAATAGATGTGAATCAATATATGTATTTTAAAATTTCCCAAAAGATAATGATTATTTTATGTGTGAAAGATAATTTGTCATCTATGAGAGACTATATTTGTGTATTCATAGTGGGAATGTTTTTATCCCCAGATATCTATATTAGTTAGTTTTATTAGTTCTGTTATTTGCCCATTGTGATGAATCCCAAAAATGCTGATCTGCTGCTTAGAAATATATGAATCATAACATGTAAAAGGACTATAACAAGACCCTTTTTCACCAGGAATCAATTCCATGCACTGCTCAGGTAATGGTGACTCCAAATGGCAACTTTCAAGAACCTTTTATAGAGTGCAAATCAAAAAATGGTAAGAGACTGCATCGGAAACAATACTTAGTCTGGTACTACCTTTAAGGTATATACTGTATGGGGGCAGTAGAAATGTTTCATATCACAGTGCATAAGCCATGACTTCAACCGTTGTGAGGAGGAGGAGGTTGCATATGTATGTTTGGCTACCTTTCTCTTCTTGGTATATTTTGGATACGTTTCTTCCTGGATACTCGTGTGTGCAGAGGACCAGTGAAAAGAAGAGTTCCGTTTTTGGATGCTACAGTGGTTATTATTTGTGAGAATTCTCACATTGCGCTTCAATGTGTTGTACCATTCAGTACAACTAAAATAGGTGAGCAGTTATAATATTGCATATCCTTTTTTCGTTTATTATCTTTTACCGCACAGAGTGCGCTTCTGTCTCCCTCCCTCTTTTTGTGATTCCATCACATTCATCTGTATTATCTATAAGCAGTGTCTCCAATGCCAGTTAGGAGCACTAACCTGTCTGTTCAGCTATTGAATTGTGCTGCTCATGTTGGTGCCATCTACACGTAGATGCCAAAGAAGATACTTTTGTAGTAAATTTTGTAAATTTACTTTTGTAAATTTCTTAATGTCTTTAACATTTTAATACTTTTTGTACTCCTTATGAAATCAGGCTGGATATTGAAATGTACAGTATGTCCATACTGCAAAATACATTCAAAATCCATGAAAGTGCTAATTTCATCCAGCCCTATTTTAATACAGATAGAAGAAATCACCTAAGGCTATGTTCAGTACGCCCCGCAATTACGCCGGGTGTTTGGGAGTCGCGCTGATCATTATTTGCGGCGCGTATTCACCGCAAGTAATTGACATGTTACTTATCTCCCTGCACGTACAATACGATTGTATTGTATGAGTGGGGAGAGGAGGCGTAATTCGTAGTTCTTTATGAGAACTGTGGATTACCGTAATTTCGGCGCGCATCTCGCTCGTATTAGAGCGCAAATACGAAGTGAAATGCGCGCCGAAATTTGACCGTGTGAACATACCCTAAAAGTACATTTTTAAAAGCACCAAAATCTCCCGTCATGTGGTACAAAGATGTTAAATATAATGCTGTGCTACCTCATTTGATTCCTTGTAAAATAATATTCTGAGTGCATTCATGTGTTCTTTTATCCCCAGGCGTCTGCATTAATTGCCCAGTGAAGGTGGACCCCAAGAACCCGGAGATGCTGGCATTATTAAGAAAAGTCATGGACGAATACAACTTCAACAGCAACCACACAGAACTTTATGATGTTGCCTACGTTACATCTGCTTCAAAAACGGTCAGTGCATATATATAGTAGTTATCTTCAAGATCCCATTCCATATGCTCTGTAATAACATGGATGTCACAGGATATCCTCAGTTAATGACTTCTATCTATGTACTGTATAGTAACACAAAAAAAGGAAAAATTGGTACACAAATAGTGTGAGAAAAAAAAATACACAGATAATATACCTTATTGTTATCTGGACATGACAGAGTTAAAAACAACTAAAGAATCCGCACAAACAAATCTGTAATTCATAGGAAAGGATATCACCATAATGAGTTATTCAAACCTACTAAACCTGACAAAGCCATAAGATCCGCATGCAATAGATACCCAAAAATAACCAGAATGTAATATCATGGGGAGATTCCTTCCTACGAATTACAGATTCCTTTGTGTGATCTGTTTAGTTGTTTTTAACCGTGTCATGTCCAAATTACAACAAAGTATATTATCTTTGTATTTTTGTCTCACACAACTTGTGCACCATTTTATCTTTTTTTTTACCATATGTTTTATTAATAGTCCTCTTGTGTTTTGAGCGTAAGTGGTGCCCATCATTAGGCTATTTATTGTCTCCACATATAAATCAATAGTTTTGACAGGCGGGACAACTCCATAGTGATATATTAACCCCTTAAGGACCCGGCGTTTTTTTTTTGGGTGACACGTTCGTTTTTTCCCTCCTCGCCTTCTGAAAGCCATAACTTCTTTATTTTTCCACCTATATAGACACATGAGGGCTTTTACTTGCGGGACAAGATGTACTTTTTAATGGTGTTATTCACTATACTATAGAATATACTGGGAAACCGCAAAAAAATTCTAAGTGGGACAAATTGTGAAAAAAAATGTATTTTCGCCATGTTTGCGGGGGTTTTGCTTTTACGCCATTCAATCTTCGGTAAATATAATGTGTTATCTGTATTCTTCAGGTTGTTACGCATCCGGCAATACCAAACATGTAGGGTTTCCGTTATGTTTTGGTACCGTAAAAAAATTCCAAACATTTTCTATTTTTGAAATTTGCGCCACAGCGCCATTTTGTGCGACCAATAACTTTTTTGTACTAACACCTACGGACGTCAGTGAGGGGGCATTTTTTGCGGGCTGAAGTGTACTTTTTATCGCTAGCAGTTTGGAATGCATGCGACTTTTTTGATAATTTTTATTCCATTTTTTGAGTGACGTAAAATGACCAAAAAACGCAATTTTGCCGTTTGGAATTTTTTTTCTTCTACGGTGTTCAGCGTACGGGATAAATGATGTTATATTTTTATAGATCGGACTTTTTCGGATGCGGCGATACCAAATATGTGTAACTTTTTTATTATTTTAATGATTTTATTTGTAAAATGGGGAAAGGGGGGTGATTTGAACTTTTAATACTTTTTTTTTTGTACTTTAAAACTTTATTTTTTATTTTTTTTACTGTAACATTGAGGCCACCTGTGGTACTTGACCACTAGGTGGCGCAATTGTTAATACAACCTAATGCATTGCATAGGCAATGCATTAGGGTGTACAAAGATGGCGGTTTCCCCACTTCCTGTCTGCGGACGGAAGTGGGGCAAACCGGCCAGGGTAAGTGACGGGAGCCTTCCCAAGGCTGCCCACCACAATGCCGGTGATCGGATCGGCGCAGCATAGCTGCGCTTTTGCCGATCACCGCACCGATCGGTGCGCGGCACCGATCGGCGTTAATTCAGACGCCGCGGCCATCTTTGCTGCGGCGCCTGATGGGTTAAAACAGCGCCGGCGGGTGGCTCCGCCCGCCGGCGCTGTTACTGCCGGGTGTTAGCGGCGATTTGCCGCTAACACCCGGCGGCTGTGCGGGGGGGTCGCGGAGCGATCCCCCTGCAAAGCCCCTTAGCGGCCCTGGGACGTACTCATACGCCCAAGGTCGTTAAGGGGTTAAGACTGGTGGATGTTCATTCTAAGGGTATGTTCACATGGC
This sequence comes from Phyllomedusa bahiana, assembly GCA_025379985.1. NCBI lineage: Eukaryota > Metazoa > Chordata > Amphibia > Anura > Hylidae > Phyllomedusa > Phyllomedusa bahiana. The sequence goes on from JAODAL010012767.1 coordinate 16,696, forward strand.
GTAATTGGAGGCGAAATGGCGTAATACGCGGCGAAATGTGCCCCACGATTACCGTAATCCATAGCTCTCATAGAGAACTGTGGATTACGCCTCATTCCCCCGTGCATACAATCGTATTGTACGTGCGGGGATATAAGTAACATGTCAATTATTCGCGGCTATTATGCGCCGTGAGTAATTCATGTTAATGGAGCCGGCGGCTGCCCCCCCCTCCCCCGTGCTATGGGAGTGTGCGCTGATCAGTCGCCAGGTCTTCAGCACAGAGATCAGTAACTGGGGCCTGAGCTTTAGGCCTTAGGAGGGAGTAGAAGGTGTCAAACAGGCGTTTTGGGTTGTTGTGTAGTGTTGAGATGAGGGAGGTGAAATATTTTTGTTCGGCGCTGTGAAGGGCAGTGTGATAAGTCCTGAGCATGAATTTGTAACGGAGAAAGTCTGCAAGTAGCTTTGACTTTCTCCACAGACGCTCCACACACCTGGAGCATCGCTGCAGATGGCGAGTCTGAGGCGTGTGCCAAGGCTGCGGGCGTCTGACTCTGGTGGTGTGGTGTATGAGAGTTTCATTGTAATGTTTGACAGCCTGGTCAGGACAGGAGAGGGAGGAGATTGGGGGCATTGAGGACTGTATGGTGTCTGTGAGTTCCTGAGTATTAATGGAGCGGATATTTCTGAATGGATGACAGGCAGGTTTGTCCAGAGAAGGCTGAGAATTAGTGATAACAAAGGAGATAAGGTTGAGGTCAGAGAGAGCATAAGGAGAATTAGTGAAGTTAAAAATTGAGGAAAGATGACAGAAGACCAGATCAAGAGAGTTCCCATCCTCGTGGGTGGGAGAATCAGTAAACTGCGAGAGGCCAAGAGAAGAGGTTAGTGAAAGAAACTGAGAGGCAGAAGGAGACATGGGGTCATCAAATGATAAATTATATTTCATATTTGGTGTGTATACTGTGTTTCCCCAAAAATAAGACACCCCCGAAAGTAAGTCATAGCAGAGATTTTGTTGAATTCCCTAATATAAGGCACCCCCTGAAAATAAGACATAGTGGAAATCATTGCTGCAGCTCCCCATACATAGAGCTGTCCCTAAGGGTGGGCAGAGAGAAAGGTGGGAGGGAGGGGGATCGGATGTTCCCAAGCCCCGCTCACCCTGTGAAACAGCCCTGGGACATATTGTTGTAGAAGAGTTTTGAAGGATCTGTGCAGAGAGGTCATGTGACTGATGTCACCATAGGTCCCGAACATCCCAGGACAGGAGACATTGTACAAGTAAGTGAGGGATGGGGGGGAGAACAGAGCAATGATACTGACACACACATCTCACAGGATGGCTGATGGGGCATGCTGGAACTTCTAGTTCTACAAGTCCCAGCATGTTACATTTGCCATCCTTTGAGATAAGTCACTGAAGCTGCCATAAAATGTCCTTTACATACATATATCCCATGGTTTGTGACTCTAAACTTTAAGATATACATACACACACACACACTAGTATAACATGCTATAATTTATTTGTGGAAAAATAAGCCATCCCCTGAAAATAAGACATAGTGCAACTTTAGGAGCAAAAATTAATATAAGACGCTGTCTTATTTTCAGGGAAACAGGGTAGCTATACTTGTTGTAATTGAATTGAACTAACTGCTAATTGTAAACACATTAATATGATTATATATTTATGTTGTTATTTATTTTTTACTTTGTAGTGTTTTCAGAGCGAGTCATATCACATATCTTTTGAAATGAAACCAACCAACTGTTCCAAGCCCCACTATTCCATTTTGGGAGATGAATGTGAGGTCACCCAAACTATTGTAAGTTAACCTGTACATTTACATGTATTCATGTATATAAATACTTTAAATGGCAATGTTTAGCTATTTTGGAGTTTGGGGGAAGCTAGACCACCCAAAGGGAAACCCACACAAACATGAGGAGAACATACAAACTCCTTACAGATGTTGTCCTTAGTGGGATTTAAACCTAAGACTCTAGTGCTACAAGGTAATTGTACTAACCACCTGGCCACCATGTGGATAGAACTACCACAAATACCATACAGTGACCAAACAGCAAACACTGCTATGATGACCACAACGCATTTCTGTAGTTTGCCGTCCAGATATCTTTGGCATTCCATCACATGCAAGATCTCCAACTTTCTGTCCTTTTTACCCATTGAACAGAGCCCTTGTGTTGTAAAATTAGTGCCACACATATAGGGCCTGCTAAAATAGAAGTGGAAAAAGGTATTAGCCCAGAAACAGTACCCACTACACACTTTGTTTCACACACTGTTGCAGTGCACTTTAGTGCCCTCACACTGTAATAATGCCCTCCACACTGTTCCTTTTTTAGCCACACACAGTAAAAGTGCCCCAGTATTTCCCTTCTGTCACAGTTGGCGGTAGTGGATCAGCTGGACCACCGCAAGCGATGGTGTAAGCAACGCCAGGGAGCGGAATCTAAGTAGAACCCGGTTTTCAACAGAGCCCGCCACAAAGCGGGATGGACTTGCTGCAGCGGGAATCTACCAGGTCGCTTCCACTGGCGTGACTTGCTTGCGCTGGCAGCCAAGGTAGAGCATGGTACAGAATCGTGAGTCGTAGACGTAGTCGGGTACAGGCAGTAGGTCAGGGCAGGCGGCAGAGGTTTGTGGTCGAGGGACGGAAGCCGAACGGTACGGTACACGGACAAGGCACAAGGAACGCTTTCTCTAAAGGCTGAAATGGCACTAAAGAATCGGCCGTAGGCTTCCGGGGGTGGAGCCCCTACATAGGGTCAGCGGCCAGCAATAGCCAATTACCGGCGCGCTGGCCCTTTAAATTTAATAGGGTACGGGGTCGCCCTTTTTCAGGGCGGGTGCTCTGTTGTCTGTTTATGATATTATTTAGACAGCTAGCTGTAGGGTATTTTTCCAGGGTGTGTTAGCATTACACTCTTTTTTATCTGCATATTTGAATAAAAGCTATATTTTATATTTACTTTCACCAATTTTTCTGCCTGAAGGTATTGGTAAATATTGTTGGTTGAGTGATAAAAGTTTTAATACCGGGCGATTGTCATCCAGGGGTTTCTCTCTCCCCCGAAAAATAAAAAGAGATCAGTGGCTTGCTCCCTTTAAATTGAATGAAGCCGGTGCGCGCATGCCCGAGGGAGCGGGGCCCCGCGCACCGGCTGGCCCTAGGGCTCGAGGAGACAGACGCGGCTGGGTGAGTACGGGGAGCGAGTGCGCCCACGGTCCGAGGAACGGACCGCGGTACCACTCGCTCCCTGCGCAGGGGAGCGGGCAAAAGAGTGCCATGACAGTACCCCCATCCCTTTGGCCTCCCCCTCTTTCTAGCCCAGAGGAATCTCCGAATTAATTAATGGTCCAGAATGTTCTCCTCTGGCTCCCAAGACCTTTCGTTGGGCCCGAACCCCTTCCAATCAATGAGGAAATTTCGTTACCCTCTAATCCTCCTCATACCCAGGATCTCCTTGACCAAATAGACGTTAGAGGCATCAGCCTCAGGTGATGGAGGGACTGCCTTTTGAGAGAAACGATTCAGGAGCAAGGGATTTAGTAGAGAGACATGAAAGGAGTTCGGGATGGTAGGCAGGAGCTGGAGTTTATATACCACCGGGTTTATGCGTTTAAGCACCTCGAAAGGTCCCACAAAACGGGGTCCCAGTTTGTAACTCGGGATCTTGAGGCGGACATATTTGGCCGACAGCCACACCTTGTCACCCGGGGAGAAAACTGGAGGAGGACTTCTTTTATCTGCTTGAGCCTTTGTGCGCCCTGAAGCACGGAGCAGAGATTGGCGGGTCAGGGCCCAGATGGCTTTTATGTTTTGGACCAACGCTTCCACTGCCAGGACCTCAGACAGGGGACAGGGATGCCAGCGGGAGTGGGGGGCGGGGGTGCAGGCAGTACACGATGTAGAAGGGAGAGGCACCTGCAGACTCCGACTCTAGGGAATTATAAGAAAATTTAGCCCACGGAAGCAAGTTGGACCAGTTATCCTGTCGAGCCGAGACGAAGTGGCGCAAGTAATTCCCCAGGACCTGGTTGACTCTCTCCACCTGACCATTCATCTGGGGAAAGTAAGCCGAGGAGAAATCAAGCTTCACCTGCAGTTGAGAACAAAGGGCCCGCCAGAATTTAGAAACGAACTGGACCACTCGATCTGAGACGATTTGCAGGGAAAACCCGTGCAAACGAAAAATGTGGTGAAAAAACAGATCGGCCAGGCGCGGGGCAGAAGGTAAGCCTGGCAATGGGACAAACATTTTTGAAAACCGATGCGTGACCACCCAGATAAAAGTGTTACCGGATTAGGGGGGAAGATCGGTTATAAAGTCCATCACCACGTGAGACCATGGTCGGAAGCGCACGAAAGGGCATTGGCCTCTACATTCTTCGCCGCGGGTTAAACCAGGAGAAGAAAAGATACCACCTGGCTTGGCGTGGATTGAGACGCTGGGCCGTTTGGAGATACTGAAGGTTCTTATGGTCAGAATAGATACTGATGGGATGCCGAGCGCCTTACAGCAGGTAACGCCATTCTTCTAGCGCCAGTTTAATGGCCAATAATTCCTGATCCCCAATTGTATAGTTCCTTTCTGCCGGCGTGAACGTCTTCGAATAGAAGCCACAAGTGACTGTTTTGCCCATGGGACCCTTTTGCGTGAGGATCGCTCCAACCCCAACCAAAGAGGCGTCTACTTCCAGCGAGAAAGGCTACGCGGGGTCCGGTCGCGACAGGATCTACGCGTAGGCAAACGCGGTTTTTAGCTTTGTGAATGCTTCTTCGGCCTCCATTGGCCAACCTCGCGGGTTGCAGTTTTTCTTGGTAAGGGCTACAATCGGAGCCACCAGCGTGGAGAAGTGCGGACTGAACTGCCGATAGTAATTGCAGGATCCAAGGAAACGTTGTATGGCCCGTAGGCCAACTGGGCGTGGCCATTGCAAAACGGCAGCCAACTTCGCTGGATCCATCCGCAAGCCCTGGTCCAAGATGACATAGCCCAGGAATGGAAGGCTCGTTTGGTGAAAGAGACACTTCCCCAGTTTGGCGTACAGGCGGTTAGCTCGCAGGTGCCTCAAAACCTGGCGAACGTGGACACGGTGGGCCTCCAAATTGGGTGAGTACACCAGGATGTCGTCCAAGTATACAACGACACAGGAGTAAAGAAGATCCCGGAAGACGTTGTTCACGAACTCCTGGAAGACGGCTGGAGCATTACACAGGCCGAAAGGCATGACCACGTATTCGAAATGCCCATCCCTGGTGTTGAAGGCCGTCTTCCATTCATCGCCCTTACGGATACAAACCAGGTTATAGGCCCGCCTCAAATCCAGCTTGGAGAAGATCCGTGCGCCGCGTAGGCGATCAAAGAGTTCCGTGATCAGGGGAAGAGGGTACCGGTTCTTTACCGTGATCTTATTAAGTCCCCGGAAGTCGATTCAGGGCCGCAGCGAGCCGTCCTTTTTTTCCATGAAGAAGAATCCCGCACCAGCGGGCGAGGTAGATTTACAAATAAAACCCTTCTGAAGGGTCTCCTGTATATACTCCGACATGGCTCTCAGGTGCAGACAAGGGATAGACCCTACCCCGGGGAGGACTGGTACCCGGCAACAGGACAATCGGGCAGTCGTATGGGCGATGGGGAGGAAGGGTCTCCGCTTGCTTCTCCGAGAAGACATCGGCAAACTCTTGATATTTGGCTTGTTACCCGGGCAACGGTTCGCGGGGCTTGGAACGAGAGCAGGGAAGCACCGGGCGAGGTGCCACCAGACCATGGCTCAAACAGTTGGGACCCCAGCGAGTTACTTCCCCAGACGTCCAATCTAGTGACGGAGAGTGAAGTCGCAGCCACGGGAGACCCAGCAGAATCGCCAATAAGTAGCGTGGCAAAACGTAAAAGGAGATCTTCTCTTTATGCAGAACACCCACATGAACAGACAACGGCTTGGTGGAGTACAGTATAGTGTCACTTAGGAGCTCTCTGCTGACAGAGGAGATCACCAACGGCTTTTCCAGGCGGACTACTGGAAGGCGATACTGATGTACAAGGGAGTGAGGAATAAAGTTCCCAGCTGAGCCAGAGTCCAGAAAAGCTGAGTCCTGAAACGAGAGTCCAGCATCAGTCTCAATCCTTACCGGCATCATCAGGCGTGGAGAGGAGGAACTTGCACCTAGGGACGCCTCTCCCACGGAACCTAGGTGCGGGAGTTTCCTGGACGTTTGGGACGCTGGGGACAGTTTCTCCGAAAATGCTCTGGACTGAAGCAATATAGGCACAAGTTCTCCAAAAGACGTCGGACCAACTCTTGCTCGGTGAGTTGCACCCAGTCGACCTGCATAGGTTCCTCACTGGAATCGAAGACGGGTGCATGGGTGGCCTCTGGAACAGTGGAGCCAGGCGAGGAAACCGACGTGGCCGGGCTGTCTCACGTTCTTGCCGAAGCTCCTCTTGCTTTTCAACAAAATGCACATCAATGTGGGTGGCCAGCTGGATTAGCACACTGAAGGAAGACGGGATGTCTCTTGCAGCCAGCGCATCCTTCACCTTGCAGGAGAGGCCCTTCTTAAAGGTGGCGCACAGGATGGCCTCGTTCCAGGTTAACTCAGAGGTCAAGGTGCAGAACTGCACAGCATAGACTCCCACAGAGGAATCGCCTTGGCGCAGGTTTAGGAGGGCTGTTTCGGCTGAGGATGCTCGTGCAGGTTCCTCAAACACGCTGCGGAATTCCGTGAGAAAGGCCTGTAGATCAGTCATCACTGGATCGTTCCTGTCCAAAAGAGGTGTGGCCCACGCCGAGGCCTTCCCAGGGAGCAGGCTAACCACAAACGCTACTTTAGAACGCTCGGACAGGAATCGGTCCACCATTAGCTTGATCTGCATAGTGCACTGGGTGAGGAGCCCCCTGCAGAGCTTAGGGTCGCCGTCAAACTTGGCAGGCAGCGACAACTGGAGCTTGGGACCCAATGGAGTCAGCGGCGTCGCCGGAGCGGGGGCGACCACAGGAGGAGATGGAGGCTGCTGCTGGGCGGCGACGAGCTACTGCATCATAGTGGTCAATTGATCCAGCTGTTGCGCCTGCTGGGCCAGTTGCTGAGACTGCTGGGCAACAATACTTGAGAGATCCGCCACACTAGGCAACGGCACCTTAGTGGGATCCATGGCCGGATCTTACTGTCACAGTTGGCGGTAGTGGATCCGCTGGATCACCGCAAGCGATGGTGTAAGCGACGCCAGGGAGCGGAATCTAAGTAGAACCCGGTTTTCAACAGAGCCCGCCACAAAGCGGGATGGACTTGCTGCAGCGGGGAAAAATACCCGGTCGCTCCACTGGCGTGACCTGCTTGCGGGGAGCACCAAGGGAGAGGGGGTACGAATTGTGATCGTAGACGTAGTGCGGCCAGAAGTAAAGGCAGGACGGGGGGGGAGAGGTTCGTGGTCGAGGGACGGAAGCCCAAGGTACGGGACACAGACAAAGGGCCAAGGAACGCTTTTTTCTAAAGGCTGAAATGGAAATAAAGATCCGGCGGGGCGCCCCGGGGGTGGAGCCCTAATAGGGTCAGCGGCCGGCAATGGCCAATTACCATTCTGGCCCTTTTTAAAATTTTAAGAAGCCCGGGGCGCGCACCCAGGGGGGGGCCGGTGCACCAGCCGGCACTAGGGAGCGAGGAGACAGGAGCGCAGTCGGGTGAGTACGGGGAGCGACTGCACCCACGGTCCGTGCCTGCCACGGACCGCGGCACCACTCGCTCCCAGCACCGGGGAGCGGGCAGAAGAAGGGTTGTGCCCGCAGCCCGTCCCTCAGGTTGCAGCGCCATCCATGACACCTACCTTCAAGGGATGTTACCACGAAGCAAAGGTCTAATGCATGGGTTGGCTCTTAGGCAGCTGCGAGTCAACCGTGCATAAGAATACAGCCGTCCTCCTCATTCACTTCTATGGCAGCTCCCGAATACAGCAGAGTGAGTGCACTCAACTATATTCTGGAGCTCCCATAGAAGTAAAACGGTGACAGTAGGCACTAACACATCGATTATCGGTTAACAGGTGTGTGTGGGATAGAAGGACAGCCTTACTGTGTTCACTAAGTAAAATCATATGTGTGATTTATAATTGTAAAGTATTCTGTTGCATTATGCTGTTTGGCCACAATATGCCACTGTTTCCGGTTTCTGGTGTATGCAAATAAGAGATTTGTGATAACTGTCATGAAGCAGCAGCCATTTTGAGTGGCAGCAGGAGAAGACACCAAGAGATCAGGAGAGGAGAGATGCTGGGCGAGGATCGACTCAGCTTTCCCTGAATATGTTAGGCTCTGAATTGTGAGCTGCTTCAGAGAGAGAGAGAGGAGTTTGGCTGTCTACACTGATACTGTTGGCAAGGAAAGCTCCGGGACAGAAGGAACAACTCAGAGACTAAGAGGAGCGACTATACCTGAGATATCGGCTCCATCTTCACCTCAGAGCAGCAACTGCCGGCCATCACAGGTACACCCAGAACAAACGCTTGCACGCCAACGAACTTAAGACTGTGTCTAGTTAGGGCAGGTTTGGTTTCAGGCCATAAGTGTTTACCCAAGTACGCCCCCTGATTCAGGACATTGGATAGGGCTTGCTATAGCACTGTTATTTATGCGACTGGTTCGCATTTGAGAAAATCTGTATTATATGTACAGTATATATCTGGGAATAGCGGGTAGAGCTGGTTAAGTTGTTCACCCTACTTTCCTAAAAAGTTCAGTAAACCATACTGTTGTTGAACTGGTGTTGGAGTCATTTTCTTCATTCGTGACTTCGCTGTATTCCTGGAAGCCTCGGTACTCAGCTTATATGTGGATCCACTGTGAACACCGCGGGTGAATATGTAGAGATGGAGACCTCACCAGGGAGCGGGGTCTATGGGGCCCCAGGTTTTCACTGGAGCCCACCGCAAGGCTGGGACGGACTTTGCTGCGAGGAACTCCTAGGTTGCTACCCCTGACGGGTAACCCTGTGACAGCCAGGGGCTGGACAGGGAAAAAACCGGGCACTTGGGGTGATTAAAGAGATAAAGGGCCCTAGGAGGCTTCATCCCCGGGGGGTAGAGACAGGGACAGCAGATAAAAGGTAGTGCGCTGTGAATGGGGAGGGAAAACAGCAGGTATAACGGACAGGGCAACACATGAACAGCAGAAACACAGGGGCAAATCAGCAGGGAACGAAGCCAGGGGGTCAGGACACTGCAGACCAAAAAAACGACTACAACATCTCAGGGGGTTTTAAAATCGGAACAGCAAAAAAACCCCGAGCAGGTCAGGAGCTCTGTGAACAACACAAAACTTACACTGGGGCAAGGACAAGAATTTTCCTTATATCCCCGAAAAAAAAGGGCCTGGCCCCGTTAATTGGGACACTGTCCCCTTTTAAAAAACAAAGCCCGTGCTCATGCCCCCCTATGGGAGCCACCGCACACAGGGGGCAGGAAGCAGGGGGGGGGTTGGTAAGTTTTAAGTAGCGGGAGGCACTGCATGCTGTACAGCATGGACAGCAACCGGGAAGATATATTGCTAGACTGGAAAGGCCCCCAAGGGAGCGCGCGGAGACATTGCAGACCGGAGAATCGAGGGCCCAGGGAGGGACTGCGGCATAATTTTGACAAGAAGGAATGAAGAGAAAAGGGCCCCAAGCACCACGTTCCTCTTCTCAGCATGGTTGGCCGCAACTACCTGAAAGCCAACCCATGCAGTAGACTTTTCTTCTGGAAAACCCCTTTAATGAGTGATACACTGACAGTAGGGACAACATATCCCCGGGTTAGCTATAATAACTAGAATTAAATTAAATTTTCCATAAAAATATCACCTATTTGAATAAAATTTACTCCATGATCAGGCCATCACTCAGGAAGCCCACTTAAAGAAGCACAAAATCCCCAAAAAGTGCCGGGGTCGCATTTTAAAATTTTCTCCATCTGGCTTTTATAGAGAGGTCTGGACCAGGAGACCCCAGCTAACATGTCCATACGCTCTAATAGGGAACGTCCACATGATGAGTAAATCCGCATGGATTCTGACTTGTAATGCTTGTCGTGTGGACAGACCCTAAGGGTGTATGGATAGGATTTATGTTTTTGAGACAGCTTGACAACTCATATATGGATCGTTGCACACAGGATGGAAATGCAAAGGATTTTCTGCAGTGGAAAAGCCTTTCCACCAAATCATGTGGAAACTCCTTCCTGAACCGCGTCAGTGTGTTTTTCCCTTCACAGCATGTTACTACTGTACTACTATGATCTTAATTTTTCTACAATAACGCTGTAAGAAATTTTTTAACTTTCACAATTTGGATTGTTGGGAGTTCTTCATCTTTTTTGGAATTCTATGGTCACGCTTCAAAACCATTTCTCCGTGCAATCATCTAATGATAGCAGGTGAGCTAAAAAAAATCTGTTATTTTTTTAATTGGTTTACTGTAATCACTTATATGTCTGCAGAGCCTATGTACAACCGGTATATACCATTATATAGTCACTGTATACCGGTATATATGGGTATAACATTGGTTGTAGTATAAGGGTTTATATTCAGTAATGGTATGGTGTATTATTTAGTCATTATGTGGTGATGATCCGTGTTATTTGATCACTGTATGACTATTATTTAGTAGTTTTATATGTAGCACATTGTGTTAAAGCTGTTTGTATATTCTGGCTCTGGTTGATGGTTATGCACTGTGTCATATCGTGGCTCAACATGTTAAAGAGGGGGAGGGGAATTTTTTTTTTCATCTCGCCCTGAATGCAGCACAACCTATAAATACAGTCCTGTTTAGAAGCATTGATTTCTAAAAGAATATCCATTAGTCCCAAAAGCAGCATAACCAATGGGGTATTCTGCTTCTGCTACCTGGTAGTCAGATGGAGCATTTGAGCAAAACAAAAAAGTAAATCAATTAACTAGTTAACTAGGTGCTGCTCCTGTGAATAGCTGGAAGACTAGCATGCAATGTGGTCATTATAAGGCAAACAAGGAAGACTAGGACTAGAGACTTGTGCTGCTGTTGGGACTAAGGGAAAACAGATTTTCTCTTATAACTCAACCCTTCCCACCTACAGCACAAACAATGGGGATTTAACAAGAAGAAACCTTTAGGTAGGGTCCTCATGCCTGATGGAGTCTAAACGGGCCACAAAAGGTTGCCCATCCCAACATATGAAGGTTCAAATTATGATGGTTTGACAAAAGTTGGGCTCCATAAGCCACACTACCAATTCAATTCAGGGAATGAGGATTTATGGCTAGGTTGCAAATATGCAGGTAGAATTGACTTTGACAAGAACTGGATGATCCCTCTCCTGGGAGATAAATGCCAATCCAAATATTTCCCTAACTCACAATCTTTGTGGACTTAAAGGGGTTGTCTCACTATAGGTTTTCAGCCTACCTCAGTGTATCTGGCACCATAGGATTTTTGAATTCAGAGGTGTCCTTCTTGTCTGCCTCTTATCCTCCCCCTACCCCACTCCCTGCACCTATGTCATCACCCTGGTGCTCTCTCCCGATTCTAACTCTGAGTCATTCAGACTTTGGGATCGTGTTCTATTCAAACTAGATGAAAGTTTACTGCCCTATGCCTCCTGCTGAAAGTTGTACCTCATCCACTAACTACAGTGGATGATAGAAGTAAAAAACTTTACTGTGCCCGTCCTAGATCGTGGAAATCCAGAGTAGCAGACAGCACACAGAGGTTCTCCTCCTTGGACTGCAGTAACTTCTATACAGCAGGGGGGAGGGCGAGGGGGTTTGCTGCCAGGGTTAACCCTGTGTGTGCCTGCCTAGATCTGCTGCTTACTGCTGAATCAGCTGCACTGTGCAGAGAAGTCTGTGGAGCTTTGTATGCTAATAGTCAAAGCTCCACAGACACATCATGATTATAGTAACACACTTCACTGCTGTCACATCGTACTGACCACAGATCAGCCTCACCTCTGCTCTCCTCAATCTGTGTAGAGAGCAGGAGGGAGCAGGCACACACAGGGTTAATCCAGTCAGCACAGCTATACAGACACAGAAGCTGGGAGTAGAGCCCTCCCCCTCCCTCCACTACAGAAGCATCACAAGTGGCCTCATATTGTGCAGGAGGGGCTCTGTGCTCAGACGTGCATTCAGAAGGTGCTTACCTCACAAGCACTGGCAGCCAGTGAGAGAAAAATCAACAGGTCGGTGGCTATAGTGATTTGAGGAGCTGATGCAAACCTACTACCAGGGATAACTCAAAATCAGTAGGACATTTGTAATGAACATATATTGCAAAGCTGCTTGTTTTTTAAAGATCTTTTAATTAAAACCCAATCATTTTAGTGAGACAACCCCTTTAACCATATATTATTCCTTAAGAACAAAACTATACTTTCTGCCTTTATCAACTCGCTAAACCTATCCAGATAGATTTTAAAATACCCGGAAATGTAAGGGAAGTGTAACTCAACTCATTTTAGAAGAGAGTTCAGGGTAGAATACCTGATAGAGAAGTATAATGTGAAGACTACCCACAATATTAATACTTTTTTAGGTGAAAAGATGCTGGAAACAAAGAGGAATTCTGTCCCTCACACGTGGACATCCTATAGACAAAGGACCTTGATCGCTTATAGGGAAAGAACAGAAGCAGCACACTAGCACCACCTGTCCATACCGCAGAAAAAAACACACTGCATGCCAGCTATTTCTAGGAGCAGCACCCAGTTAACTAGTTAATTGATGGACATTTTTGTCTTGATTCTGCCCTAGTTCGCAGGGCAGAAATACAACATTGGTTGAGCTGCTGGTGGGACGTAAGGGAATTCCCCACTGCAGTCAATGGTGAAAAAACGTGCAACAAATCAGTGTGTCCACCATCAACATGTTTTGTAATTTAAAAACTGCACTTCAGGTCAATTTCTATGCAGTTTTTTCTGAAGCATGTAAAAGAGATTACTTAAAATTTCACCCACATTGCTGCTACCATATTATACTGCAGAAAATTTGCATGTCTGTCCTGTGTGCAGGGTTCCAAAGGTATTCATTACTTTTACTGCTGGCTCCATTCCTGACACTGTAAAGTTATTATTTTATAACTATTGCTTCCTGATATATTTTCTGCTTCATTCTAGCCTCCGTTATCTTGTAATACAATAATAACCGTAACAGATAAGACAATGAATGTTCATTCAGCACCTGATTGTGACCCATTAGTTTTGGTAAGTTTATTTTTTGTTATTTTTTTACTTTTTACTTCAACATTGTTTCCAGTGCATAATTCCCATTTTATTAAATTTGTGTGTATTTGAGTATGAGCATACTTTCCATTATTTATCATCTAGATCTGTCTAGATTCAGTTCCATAAACGGAGGAATATTTAGATATTTAAGTCTATGATATGTGACGTTGCTGTAAGTGGCAGCAAGTAGACAAGTTAATTTCTTAAAGGGAAGTTAAGCTAAGAATCATGTGATCTGCTTTATATAAAGTTATTTAAGTTATTTATTTAGTTAAATTATTATACCAAATAAGTAAGTTTTGCCAAACATGAATCTTATTTACCAGTAACATTTTGTGTTTGTGATTTAGTTGATAAACATCTGTAACGTTTCATTGTTTTTTTTTTTCGTATTCAAACTTTTTTATTGTAAAATTTCACAGACAAGGCATACACTTCATAGACTGCTATAACAAGTAGACATGAATAGGGAGCAAACATTACGCTCGAAGCGACATGTCTAGCACGATCCAATGGGCAATTTTCAGTAAAGGCAAGAATCATACTGTGAACATCTAGCAAGAAACTTTCATAGTAAGGAGCGATTGGAACACACACCAATGAGAGCTGTGTAGGCCCACTCGGTCCATGATAGTATAGCCATGTATATTAAATGAGCAACTAATATTCAAAAATAACACAACAACAGTTGAAAAAGAAACAATCGACTCGGTATCGGCTTAGCACCGCGCCGTGGATGCTGTACCATTTGCAAAAAGCGTCCAGGTGTGTAGACCCTAGAAGAAGGTGTCCCTCCTCATAAGAAAGAATTATATAGGTTGGAGTTGCAAAAGGAGATCCACTCGCCCCAGATTTGCAGGTATTTCTTATCCTGTGTGGGGACGTCCGACCTAAACTCATCCAGCCTCTGCCGCGTCTGGAGTTCTCGAAACCAGTCCGTGATTGTCGGGCAGCTTACAGAGAGCCAGAGTCTGGGGATCAGCAGTTTTGCTGCTAGCAGTAAGAAGGTAAGGAGATGAAACCTCAGGGTGCTGGCCGGCATGGGGATATCAAAGAGGAGAATGGAGGAGGGTCGGTTGAGCAATTTTATTCCGGTGATTAGAAAGATGACCTCTATCACCTTAATCCAGAAGGGCTGGAGTATGGGGCATCCCCACCAAATGTGCGACATCGTTCCTCTGTCCGACTTGCAACGCCAACAGATGTTGGGGACATTCGGGTACAGGGCATTCAGCAGAGCAGGGATGCGGTACCATCTAGTCAATATTTTGTAATTTAGTTCTTGCGCTTTGGAAGATATGGAAGACTTATGTGTTAGTAAGAAGGCCTTACTCCAGTCCTCGTCGGTCAGGCTCATGTGGAGTTCCCGCTCTCAGCTCTGCTGAAAGGATAGTCTCCCCTCAGGTCGGGCGCTGAGTAAGAGAGCATATATCCCAGACAGAGTGCCCTTTGTCGAACATTTACCCAGACACCGCTGCTCGAACATGGTGAGGGGTCTGTGCAGATCCAGCGTCCGCTTCCATCTCGAGTGTAGGCTGCATAGTTGGTAGTAATGAAACCTCGAGAAATGAGTGGTCGCCACATCCCCTCTCAACTCCTCCCATCCTTTTAATGTGTGAAGAAAGCACTCTGTCAGCAATTGAGAGAGAGGCCGTAGTCCCCAACAATCCTGCTAGCGCCGCCGAGAGAGTTTCAGGGACGGCCGGGTTGCCCAAGAGAGGGGTATACGGACCTCTTAGGGGGAATAATCTCATCTTGGATGCGTAAGATCTATACACAGACACCGACGTCCGTGTTATAAGGGGGATCTGGTTGACTAGGCCCCTCGGCAACGCTGTGGTTGGAGCCAGGGGAGGGCTGCAACAGGGGCCCTGTACAATTGGTTCTCAAACACTACCCAGAGTTTGGGGTTCGACCCATTAAATGCATCAAGCGTGCGTACCGCTACCGCCGCCAGGTAGTACGCCTGAAAATCAGGCATGGACAGGCCGCCCTCCAATTTCGGTCTTACTAGGGTGGATTCCGCTATCCTAGGGTGGCCATGCAACCACACAAACTGGGACACAAGTTTACGTAAGTCCTTAAAGAAGGATTTTGGCAGCAAGAGGGGAGTGGCTTGGAATAAGTAACGCAAGCGAGGTAGCACATTCATCTTGAGGATGTTAATCCTCCCTATCCACGAAAAATCCCTCCTGTCCCACTTCATGAGATCCTGTTTAAGTTTAGAGAGCATTGGGGCGAAGTTGAGATCGAATATCCTTTCAGGGTCAGAGGTGATTTGTACGCCTAGGTAACGGAAGGATGTGTCCTCCCAGGCAACCGTGAACGAAGATTTAAGCTGTGCTAGCAGGGTGGGCGCGACATGGAGACTCAAGGCAGAACTTTTGGACATGTTAACTTTATGGTTGCTGTGGGAGCTGTATTCCTCAAGTACTCTCAGTCCTGCCGGGAGGGACGTGCCAGGGTCAGTGAGGTACAGAAACAGATTGTCCGCAAAGGCGGAGCATTTAAAGTGAGAGCTTCCCATCTGGACTCCCCGGACTCTTGGGTCTCTACGCAAAGCCTGCATCAGATGCTCCATTGCCAGGATGTATAAAATGGGGGAAAGCGGACATCCCTGTCTGGTGCCATTGCCAATAGTTAAGGGTTCTGAAAGGGCGCCGTTAATACGGATCTGGGCTTGGGGGGAGGAGTACAAGGCCATAATCCTACCACAGATCGTTAAGCCAAAACCCAGAGAGCGCAAGACACCTCCGAGGAAAGGCCAGGCCACGCGGTCAAAAGCTTTTTCCGCATCTAATGAGAGGAGTATGCTTGGGATCCTCTGTGAGTGGATATGTTGAATTAACGAGAAGGTCTTGAGCGTGTTGTCCCTCGCCTCCCTGGAGGGCGTGAAGCCTACCTGGTCCGGATGGATAAGGGAGCCGAGCAAGGGGTTGATTCGGTTGGCTATCATTCTAGCGAATATTTTAGTGTCAGTGTTTATCAGGGATATGGGACGATAGCTTTGGCACTGCAATGGGTCTTTACCTTCCTTGGGAATAACCACAATGTGGGCCCTAAGGAACGCAGCTTCAAATGGGGACTCAGAGGACGCAGAGTTGAATGACTCAAGGAGAGGCTGAGTTAATCCCTCGTGTAGGGTTTTATAGAATAGGGCCGTGTATCCATCCGATCCAGGGCTTTTGCCCGCAGGGAGGGACGAGATTGCAGCGCGGAGTTCCGTTACTGTAAATGGAGCCTCCAGTGTGGCGTGGGTCTGGTCAGAGCGGTGCGGAAGAGCCGTCTTAGCGAGGTATTTCTGGAGACGGGTGGGGCTAGTTTGGGGAGGGGGGAGATTATACAATGAAGAATAGTACTTATGGAATACCGCCAAGATATCCTCTGTCAGGTGCGTGACCTTCCCTTCCGAATCTTTGATTTGGGGGACAAACAGGGACGCCCTCTTGTCACCCGGTTTGTTACTCCACGTGTAGTAGGAGCTGGAGCATATTTGGCGGTATCGTTTGTGCCTATTCTCCATTAGCTGGAGAATCTCATGGCGGGTATTATTGAGGGCCCTCAGGTCACAGTCTCGGCCCGACGACTTGTGGAGCGACTCCAGGGAGGATAATTGAGATAGAAGAGACTGGAGTTTGGCGGATGTCTCCTTTTTGAGCCTTGCTCCATGTTTTATGAGGGTGCCTCTCAGTGTACATTTCAGAGCCTCCCACCGAGTATGTGGTGAAGTGGGGTCCTTTGTGTGGGCAGTGGTAAACACCTCTAACGTTTCCTGTAAATCTGAGACGCAAAGGGAGTCTAGTAGCAAGGACTCGTTGCCACTAGTTTCCACGTTAAAGGGGTGCGATTATGTCTCGGAAGTATAAGATCACAGTGAACCGGGGCGTGGTCGGAGTGTAAGATGTTGCCTATTGAGGCTGTGACCACATAGCGTAAGAGGGAATGCTGTGGGAGGATGTAGTCGATTCTGCTGTGGGGGAGAGAAGAAGGTATAGTCCCGGTCTCCGGGGTGGAGAAGCCGCCAGACATCTACCAGCTGCATATCCCGGAGCAGCCTCTTAATTTTATTAATGGAGTGGAAAGCGATCGATGAGCGTCCTGTGGAGGTATTAACCAAGGGGTTCAAGGTCAAGTTTAGGTCTCCGCAAAGAATAATCTGTCCCTGTGCAAAGCACATGAGGTTGTCTAGTGTTTTTTCCAAGAATGAAAGCTGCCCCGTGTTGGGGGCGTAGAGGTTTGCTAAGGTGTAAATTTGACCTTGCAGATTAAATTTAACAAAGAGGGCTCTCGTGTCGTCGTCTCTGTGCGTATCTAGAATAGTGACCGGGAGGGATTTGTGGAAAAAAATGGCAACTCCTTTGACTTTTGCAGAAGAACTACTGCAATGACACCAGACAGGGAAGTATCTGTTGCGGTAGGACTGGATATGGGAGGAGAGGAGATGGGTTTCCTGGACACACACTATGTGCGATTTTTGCTTGTGCAAGTGGTACAAGATTTGTGACCGCTTTTTGGGGGAATTGAATCCCTAGACGTTTAGGGATGTCACACGGAGATTAGCCATTGGGCAATAGGCGCAGGAGCTGGTGTGCACATCCCCCTGAATGCGAGCAGTGCGGAGCCATCCGAGTCGATCTGAGGAATTTTTTAAGAACTGAGAAAAAAAATGAACCATAAACCATAAAGGCCTAACAATAGGAGGCCAAGCTACTAAATAATGCAGATACAAAACTGCGCTGAACGATAGGAATCTACCAGAGGTCATCACTAGAGGGGGTACAGATTATACGGGGGAAAAGTATTCCACAAATTTGTGGTGCACCTCCCCCCCCGAGACATTTACCGTTAGCTGAACCGGATCGCGACCACTCCGGGTACCGAAGAATAAAGGGGAAGGGGAGAGAGAGAAGAGAAAAAAAAAAAGGGAGAAAAGGGGGAGGGGGAAGGGGAGGGGCGGGTGAGAGGGTAGAGGGAGGATAGGCAAGGCCGGAGTGGGTCGTGGCCGGTGTTGTAGAGGCACTATCGATAAATCACAGACAATGCAAGTTGCGACAAATATTAAGGACCAGAAGAGGAGAGAGAATGAAAGCACTGGGGTCCGGGACAAGGCGTAAAGTCATCCAGCTATGATCTCCGTTGAGGCGCACAGTAGGAGATCAGATCAGGGGGAGCCAAAGGCTAAACCAACATCCATGGCCCTTCGGGGCGAGTCAACCGGAGATGTCAGCGGTGAGGTCTAGCTCTTGCGGGCTGGCCAACGGGACTGCCCTGTCTCCTCCGCATTCTCTGGGCCTTCGGGGGAGAACGAACAGATTGGGATTGGATATCTTCAGAAGGAGGTCGCTGGGTGTTGGAATCCGGGGGGACGGCTAGGTCCCGGTCGGGGAGGGATACCTCTGGAAGATCCAGAGCTCTCATGAACTCCGGAAGGTCCCCAGGGGAGCGGAAGACATGCAGGCCATCCTGATGCTTGACTTGGAGGGAAAACGGGAATCCCCACCTGTAGGCTATATTTCTTGACTGGAGAATGGACAGCAAAGGCTTGATTGCCGCTCGCATGCGGAGGGTGCGTCTGGATAAGTCCGGGAAGAGCCCCAGCCTATGGCCGTCGTGTTCCACCTGCTGCATAAGGCGGGCCTTCCGCATAATTTCCTCCTTAATATTGAAGTGGTGGACCCTGCAGATGATGCCTCTGGGGCGAGAAGAGTCCAGGCTCTGAGGACGTAATGCCCTGTGGGCCCTGTCAAATTCGATGTACGTGCCTTCAGGCCTTCCGAGGATGACGTTAAAGATCTTTGTCAGGGTGGGGATTATTTCCCCGGTGGGAAACGGTTTTGGGCACCCCCTGCTTAATTTTTTTCGGCGGGTTTTCCTGTTTTCCAGGTCGTTTAGCGGGGTGAAAAAGGTGGAGTGCCGGTTTTGGCTCTGATACAGAGATTGTAGAGTAAGATGGGGGGCAGTCGTGGTCTTTGAGCTTTCTCAAATTGTGGACCCTGAGTGCAGGTTGTTTTAAACTTTTTGGACAGGGGAGATCCTGTTTCCGGACTGTTGATCTCTCGGCCATGATTTGCATGTCCGTTTTGTTGGTAAATACAATAACGCCGAAGTTCGGGGGTGGATTCACTCTTTAGGGCGTCTTCCGCGAGGTAGGCCCCGTTAATTGACAGTTATGGAAGGCCCCAGGCCACTCAGGTTTGGGGACAGGGGGCCCCCGGGTTGCCGGGGGGTTTTTGGAAGGCTACCGCCCCAGGTGGAGGGCTTGGGTTTGATGTCCGGGAAGCTTCCCTCTCCTTGGTCAGCTGGTGGAGTCTGAGTCCCGCAAAGAGCAGTGGCATAGGAAATTTTCTCCTGGGTTTGAGGGGGTCGCTGGATCTGCAGCCAATCGGGGGCCTCTGCTGTGTTCAATGATGGGGGGGGGCGGTCCCTCCCCGCCAGGGCTCCGCGGGTCCTCTATTCTCGTGGAAGGCCCATGGGTCTGGGCAGGCTCAGAGTCATTAGCTTGTTGGAGGACAGGGGTGTCCGGCGGGAAGACCATTCCCACTGAGGATGGTATGGAGCCCGGCGCCTGTTGATGCATGGTGGTGGTAGGGGAGGCCACCAATGAGGCCTTTTTTGGCGGGACCCTCCGTCGCCCAATTAGTGGAGACATTGAGGGGGGGACTTGATTGCCCGTTCCCTGTCGCAAGGGCCTCTGTCCCTGGAATAGTGGGAGGCCATTGCAGAGGATCGGGAGCGTTCCAGACCCCTTTATCTGTGTAGGGGGGCTGTCATTTTGGGGTGGCCCCGGGTCCCTGGGCGACAGATGGAGGTTCCCCCCTTTTCCTGACCGGTCCCGGCGCATCCTCCCAAGCCTAGTGGTGCCGGGGGCCCCCGGGGACAGGGCGATTGTGCCGTCCTTCCTCCTCCGCCCCGGTCCACCGTGGAGAGGGGGGTCTGGGTTTTTTTTCCGGGTCCCGCCGGTGATGACGGCGTCCCCCGCCCGAGGTCTGGCAGGTCCCCGGCTGCAATTGTGATGGCGCGTTGCTGGAGGCGCAAGCAGCCACCTGGTGATACGCCGTCCCCGCCAGGGCAGGGGTCCGGTTTTTTCTTCGTCCCCCGTACACTCCCCTTCAGGTCCCGAGGCGCAGTTTGGGGGGCGAGGCGGTGTTCCCGCTCCCTGCCTCCGAACCCGGGGAGCTGGGGGGTGAGTTGGCGGTTTTCCGGCATTTTGCTGCGGGAGGCTGCGTCCAAAGGGGGCGGGGGGGGATCTCGCGGCAGGAGGGTGAAACCCTTCCTTATTTTTCCTGCACGGGGAAAAGACGTTAGAGATGGTAAGCCCCTTTTGTTCGGGGAGCACTCCCATTCCCCGCTAGAGGCTTTTTTATTCTTCTTCTGCCTATATTTGTGCCTTTTTTGGGGTTTAAAGCGGGTTCTCAGGAGGACGGGTTCCCACCGGGTTGGCCCCTTTCACATGCTGCCGGCCGAGGCTGCGTGCCAATGGGGCCGGGGGGGCCCGCCACTGGAGGGGTGAAAGCCTTCCTCTAACCCTCAGCGGGGGCAAAGAAGTTAGAGAGGGAACCCCTTTTTTGGAGCAGTCCCGGTTGCCGCTGGAGGCTTTTTATTCTACTTCTGCCTCATAGTTAGTGCCTGTGTTGGGGTTTTTTTAAAGTGGTCTAGGAGGAGCTCGTGCCACCGTGTTGGTCCCTTCACATTGAGCCAGCCCCCCCCGTTTCTTTTTTTTAATACATAAGGTTTTCCCCAAGCTTTTTAAAAAATCCGGTGGAAAAGGCTTCCCCCCCCCATGGGAAATTTACGCAAATTTATCATTTAAATTTCCCACAGGTAAGAAAAGGGTTTTCTGAGTTTTGATTGTCCCCAAAGTTTTGCTACGACGTTTTTGCAATTTTTAAGCTGCCTAGAAATTTTGTTAGAACAGCATTTCGTTTATTTTTTGCTCCTTATCTTCAAAAGTCGTAACGTTTTTATTTTTCAATCAGCATAGCCATGTGAGGGCTCTTTTTTGAAAATCAAGTTCTATTTTTTTAGTTGATTTTTTATTGCAAAAATAATTTACTGATTAGCAAAAAAAAGGGAAAAGAAATATGAAAATTGTGTTTTCAGTTACTTCGACAAGTTCACAACGGGGAAATACTGACTGTTATTATTTTTAAAACTTTGTTTTGTCTCATACCATACTAATTTTGGGGGTGTTTTTTTTTGTAAAAAAATGAAAAAAAAAAATAAAAATCACCATGCGGTAAATTTTGGGTGGTAGGTTTGGGTTTGAGATTTTTTAAGTGCATCAACAACATGGGAAAGGGGAATTGAATCTTGATTTTTTTTATATTAAAAACTTTATACTTTTTTTTTTTTTTTTATTTCTTGTTTGATGGGTAAAAATTTTAATCCCGTCAAAATTTAGGGCATGCAGCCGAAGATCACTTTTTTCACTAAATCATGCCCTTTTTTCCCCAAATACCCTTCTTACCCAAGAAGCAAAAAAAAAGGCAGAAAAGGGCAAACCCCCACACCAGTTTTAAGGGCATTAAATGACATTAGTGGTTGGTATCCTTAATAGCATAGATATCTTAGGGGATAATGAGCATATTTTTTCGCAAAATACACCAAAAAATGGCAATGCCGAATTCTAACATGTTGCCCAAATGTTACAGCCCAATAAAATTTTGGCAAAAGGGATTTTCTAGCCAATTTTTGGGTTTAAACTGGCCAGAATTTTGAAACACTTACTAAACACAGTGTTAATTCCCCCCCAAGTTTAGTAATTTTCATCTGATAAACTACCAATTCAAGATATTTAACCCCAATGCAGATTCCTTAAAGGCCCCCCCCTGTAACTGTTAAGGGCCAATTTCCCCAAAATTCAAATTTCTTGTTCCCAGGATTTTAAAACCCGTGTCATAGCAAAATATATGGCAGCAATCAGATGTATGCATATACACAAAAAATGGGGGTTGCAGAAGGAAAAAAAGACAATGGGTTTTTTTAAGTGGGTTTTTTTTACACCAAAACGGGGAGAAAGCAATGATAAAGAAAAGCATTCAAAGGTGCTGACTGCATTAAAAAAAAACGCTCCTAAACTTTGTTTCAAGGTGTGGGGTTTTCAATAGCAAATTTTTTAGGGTTTTTAATTTGTGCATTCACTCGTTTCCTCCAAACTTTTTGGTATTTTATTTCAGGGGTGTGTCATGTGATTCAATGGCAGTGTTATCCACAAAGCAGTAGAGGGCCAGTGCCTTGGGGGGTGCTTTTTGGGGGGAGCACCCGTTCCCAGCAGTGGGTTTTGAAAGTTTCTTTTGGAGGATAGGGGGTGGGATTCGACAAGTCAAATGAGTCTGAAGACAAGGCAAAAGGCTAATGGGAGAGAAAGCAGAAGGCTTTCTTCCTCTGCTGTCAGAACCAAAGCCTTGCAGCCATAAAAGAGCCACAGAACAGTGCACCAAATTCTTTAAAGTGTACATTGTACATCAGCGTACATTTCAGCTTTTTCACTAGAGTTAGCAACAAGCAACATAAAAAGTACAAACCGAGGATGGGAAAAGGGCCCCTCACCCCTTTTAACGGCCGTCCTTTTAAATATTTAGTGCCCCGGTTATAGTGACAGCGAAAGTAAGCCCCCAGGTCTGCCTCAAATTTCCACTAGGGCCTGCCAAGGGTATTAAAAACCCGCAAAACAGGAAACTTGCTTTGTACATAAGAGTACTTTAGGGAACCTATCAAAAGGGAAAATACCATCCGAACGCGGAACCATTTTTGAGCAAATAAGTTGGGGAGATTAATGTACATATGTGTGGGAAAAGATTCAGTAAAAGTATAACTTTTCAATTTTGCCGGACTACACGGGGCGTTCAAACAAAAATTTTCCTGAGGGGGAAATAGTCTTGTGGTGTGGCCTGCATGTACATGGGCCACATATTCCCAATTGTTGCGTGGAAAGCCATACTAGCAGTGTCCCTTGGGGCCCGCTGTTTCCTATTCCCGGCGCCCAGACATAATGTACCCGGGACAATGTTTTAAATGCGCACAAGTTTATTTTCCCAACAAACTTTCTTATCTCAGCTGTTAACTACTGTATGTTGGCATTGGCTGGGGGACTCCCTTTTAAACATCTATAGGGGGGGGGATTTGTACTTTAAACACTAACTTTCAACGTAGAATAGGTGCCGCCCCGGGTCGTGATTAAAAAATTTGGGGATTGCCTATCTGCCAAGGAAATACGCTGGCCATAGTGTGTAATCGTAGCAGCATTAAAAATAGTGGATTTTGGGATTGCCTGAAAGAGCACAAAAAATCTAAATTTTTGAACTTTGCCCCGCCCTTTTATGAAGGTGCCATTACGGGATTCACCCGGACAATAACCTGACGGTCAGAAAAAATTGACAGTTTACTCATTTTTTTGGGGAAAGGGAATTTGGCCCGAAAGGTGTGTTTTACCTTCAAAACTTTGTATCTAAAACCATTTCAAAAAAGTCTCATGACCCCAAAATAGAGGAAGTATCTGATTTGGGTAGTTTGCATTCTGGAAATGGATCATAATTTCCATGGTTTTTTTTTCCTAAACTCTGCACTGTTGCTAATTATATTAAGTGGTAAAAAGGGAGGGGGTTTTTCTGTTTTAGGGGGGTTCTGTACTGTTTTGGGGTTTTAATTTAAACTATGTTATTTGTTACAGTTTTAATTTTTTGTTTTATTGTAAGGGACTCATGTAAGTCATTTTTGCTGTACACCACTTTCACTACCCTTTTCCCTTCATTTTATAAGGGTAACTTTTAGTGACCTTATCTGCTGTAAAAGGATTTTTTATAATTGTTGACAGCGGGATTCTAGCTCCAAAGGTTGGAGTTGTTTGGGAGGGTGCTGTACTGGGATGTTCTCTTTCACTGGTGGGTTGGGTGTGTATGGGTGTGTATTTGCATGTAGTTTGGTCCAAGTACTCAGAGCCATAGGATATGGTTACCCTCAAACTCACCCCCCGGCCAAAAAGTGGTCCCGTGTAAATATAAGTGAAGGAAAAAATTTCCCTTGCTGATTGTGTAAGTTTGCCACTGACAAAGAATGAACAGTCTTAATTTTAAGGGGAGGTTAATTTTAAACTTGGAGTTTAAAAAACAAAAAAAAAATCCAGAAAAACACATTGTATAAAAATTATATAAATTTATTTGCTTTTGCTGGAAAATAAATATTTTTATCCCCCTACCAACCTTTAAAATTTGGCTCCTACGACATTTAAACGCTCCTAACAACCAAACCAGCATTAAAGGGGTTACTCGTAAAAAATAGCTTTTTTAAAAAGTGGGAACACAAAAAAAGACTTTTCCAAATATTTTTTTTGTTCCCTTTTTCCCGGAGATAAAGTAATTTTTTTTACCTCCCCCGGGTATTTCATTCCCTCGTAAACTGACCTGTAAACAATTCTCCCCCTGGTTTGTTCAATGAATAACAGTGGTGATGCATACACGGGTCTAGGCAGTTCCCGTTTGCTCACAAAAAAAGCTTGTTTTATGAAAATAAACAGAACTGTAATAAGGGCTTTTGTTTTGGGGATCAGAAAAATCCTGTTATAGTTTGAGAAGCAAAACGATCTAATTAGCATCTGAAAGCACAGCACGCCGAGCTTACAAGCATGGGCTTATGCAAAGGGTCAGTCTGAACCAGGAATGAAGAGATTTCTTCATGCATTCTTAAAATTGAAGGAGACAACCCCCTTTAAAAACAGTGTTTAAAAAGGGGAAACCCTGCACATAATTTGCCCCCCTTGCTGAGGAAAGCAAAGCTGGGACAGCCCTGCTTTTTTTCCGCGCTGTGTCCCTTATTCTGAAAGATGCTCGTTTTAGCGTTTTTAAAAAGGAGTTGTCTCATTACAAGCTTTTCCCCTAAGTCGTGACCCTTGGCAGTTGAATTGAGGGGGTCTTTTTGGGTTTTGCCTCTTCTGCTCCCTTTTCCCCCCTTCCCTCACACACGGAGTTTTTCCCCCCTTTAAACTCATACAGAAAAGGGGGAGGGGGTTTTGCTGCCAGTTCCCCCGTTGGCCGCCTAGGTTGTTGCAGGAGAGAGCTGATCATGAGGTAGAGAGGTCGTAAGCATTTTTTGCTAAAGAGAGCAGGGGGAATGAAAGGTTTTCCCTATACCTCCTCTTATTAAAACTCCAACTCCAGCAAAAAACAAACCCTATAGAACGACACAGGGCAGTGGGAAGTTTTACTATACCAGGATGTTCACTTCGCAAGCTGAACCTTTACATGCCTACTGTTCTATTTTAAGTACAGCTCCACGACCATCTGTTTATTAACACACGGGTCATGCTGCACATCCTGTGTAGAGAGCAGGGGGGAAAAGGCCACACGGGGTTAACCAGGAACACGGGAAAAGAAGCCAGAGCCCCCCCCCCTCCCCCATACAGAAGCTTCTGTCGGGGGGGGCTCTCTCTCTGACCCGTTTCAGAGGTGATAAGCATACAGACCCGAAGCCTGAGATAAGGTCAACAGGTTGGTTATAAGAGTTGAGAAGTGTGTAGTAATTTAACGGGCTAACTCAAAATCAGTGGACATTTTTAATGAACATATATTGCAAAGCTGCTTGTTTTTAAGATCTTTTTAAATTAAAAACCCCAAACTTGTAGCGAGACAACCCCTTTAATGCTTAAATCTGCAGTTTTCAGCAGAAAAGAGTCATGAAAAGAGTAATTTTATACCCCGCCCACCTGAGACTCGCCCCGCCCACCTCACAACTCATAAACCTATTACTTTGAATAGATAGAAAAAAAGTAATAACGTCATGGGGGGACTTGCCCTTTGGTGGGCGGGGTACACCCGCTCATGTAAATTTTTAGCATTAAAAAAGCTCTATTAAATACAGATTTTCAGCGCAGAATAAGGGCACAGCATGGAAACAGATGTCTGTCCTAGCTTGGGCCCTTACAAGGGGGGCAAAATCATGTGACAGGGTTTTTCTTTTAAAAAGTCACCTTTATAAAAGACTTCTTCCACAATAAACAACTCAATCTCTACAACTGGGCAAGAACAAAGACTTTTTAACTAGAATTAAATAACTTTTGACAAGGGTCATAGATGCCAATGCTGGGTTTTGACAAAACTATAAGTAAATGCTGGGGGGAGAAGGAGAAGTTGGTGCAATAGAAAAAAAAAAAGGAAGAAATAAAATGACGTCAAACAAACATCGATTGGGGCACCATGCAAAATCTCACCTCCTGGGGTATCTTATCATGAGGGGGGTAAGGGTCGCCTAAAAATACATGGGAGGAACCTATTAATGATCTCAAGGCAGCTGGGACCACAATCACCAAGAAAACCATTGGTAACACATTACGCCGTAATGGTTTAAAACCCTGCAGTGCCCGCAAGGTCCCCCTGCTCAAGAAGTTCACCAATGAACACCTGGATGATTCTGGGAGTGATTGGGAGAAGGTGCTGTGGTCATATGAGACAAAAATTTAGATCTTTGGCATTAACTCAACTCGCCGTGTTTGGAGGAAGAGAAATGCTGCATATGACCTAAAGACCACTGTCCCCACTGTCAAGCATGGAGGTGGAAACTTTATGTTTTTGGGGGCGTTTCTCTGCTAACGGCACCAGACTTCTTCACTGCATCAATGGGAAAATGGATAGAGCCATATACCGTAAAATGCTGAGTGACAAACTTCTTCCCTCCGCCAGGACATTAAAAATGGGTCATGGCTGGGTCTTCCAGCAAGACAATGACCCAAAACACACAGCCAAGGCAACAAAGGAGCGGCTCAAAAAGAAGCACATTAAGGTCATGGAGTGACCTAGCCAGTCTCCAGATCTTAATCCCATAGAAAACTCATAGAAGGAGTTGAAGCTCCAAGGTGCCAAGCGACAGCCTCAAAATTTTAATGATTTAGATATGATCTGCAAGGAGGAATGGACCAAAATTCCTCCTGATATGTGCAAAAACCTCATCATCAACTACAAAAAAGTCTGACTGCTGTGCTTGCCAACAAGGGTTTTTCCACCTACTATTTAGTCTTGTTTGCCAGAGAGATCAAATACTTATTTCTCACTGCAAAATGCAAATATACAATGTGATTTTCTGGATTTTATTTTTGAAATTCTATCTCTCAATGTTAAAATTAGCCTACCCTTAAAATTATAGACTGTTCATGTCAGCAATCAGCAAGGGATCAAATAATTATTTCCTCCACTGTATTTGGCCTGTGAGTAACAGCCAGGCAGTGTACAGAGGAGAGGAGGAAGAAGTCAGAAGCTGTCATTACACTCCTCTCACTCAGCCCCTCTCCTCGCTACACAGAGCAGAGAAGGGACCCTGAGGCAGGAGAAACAATTTAGGCAGCAATATGACTGATAAGGCACAGCAAGACAACTAATATGATTAGAGGAGCTTATAGGGAGAAACAAGAATCCAGTGCCGAAACACATAACCCTTTCAGCTCATTCTTAGCCCCAAGATCTCAACAGGCAGCAGGGTACGCTAAAGAGTGTAGCAAATAAGAATCACTGTGGAGACCACTGGACACAGAGAGTTAACTGACTGTGGTCAATACAAATAAAGTGGGTACCAGACTGTTTCTCTCACCCTAGAAGCGTACCAGGAAATAAGGCAGAAAAGCACTTAAGGGAAAAGGTTCTGTCATGCTGCAGCAACAAAGAAGGATCAGTGGCAAATGCCGTCCTGAAGACTATTAACCAGTTGGTGATCAGGCTGCAAAATCAATTGTAAAAAAAATTTCAATACATATCAAGGTTGGCCTGCGACTTTGTCGAAATCTTAAATTTTGGTCTACTGTGTAATTCAGTTTGACATTCCTGTACTATAGTGTCATGGAATGTCCAGAGTCTTAATTGCAAAATCAAACTTTCCATAGGTTTCAATCACCTAAGACAGGGATGGGCAACTAATTTTCCCATGGGGCCGCATGACAAAGTGGAACGGTTTTAGAGGGCCAGACTAATTAAAAAAAAAACAAAAAAAACATGGGGTGAACAGGGCAGAATTAGTTTTCGGGGTTTATTTTTATGGCAACAGTAAGGCAGGTATATACAACTTCTGCCTGGAACCCAGGTATATAAAACTACCCTTAGTAAGGCAGGTATATACATATATGTCCCCTCAGTAAGGCAGGTTATATATATATATATATATATGACCTCTCAGGCAGGTATATAGATATATGTCCCTTCACAGGCAGATATATAGCTCATTATCCCCACACAGGCAGGTATATAGGTAAAGCTCCCCTCAATAAGGCAGGTATATAGCTAATGTTCCCCTCACAGGCAGGTATATAGCTCAAGCTACTCACAAGCAGGTATATAGTTCAAGCTCCCCTCTCAGGCAGGTATATAGCTCATGCTCTCCTCAGGCAGGTATATAGCTCATGCTCCTGACAGGCAGGTATATAGTTCATGCTCCCCTCTCAGGCAGGTATATAGCTCATGCTCTCCTCAGGCAGGTATATAGCTCATGTTTCCCTCAGGAAGGTATATAGCTCATGCTCCTCTCAGGCAGATATATAGCTCATGCTCCCCTCAGGCAGGTTTATAGCTCATGCTCCTCTCAGGCAGGTATATAGCTCATGCTCCCCTCAGGCAGGTATATAGCTCATGCTCCCCTCAGGCAGGTATATAGCTCATGCTCCCCTCAGGCAGGTATATAGCTCATGCTCCCCTCAGGCAGGTATATAGCTAATGCTCTCCTCAGGCAGGTATATAGCTCATGCCCCCCTCAGGAAGGTATTTAGCTCATGCTTCTCTCAGGCAGGTGTATAGCTCATGCTCCCCTCAGGCAGGTATATAGCTCATGCTCTCCTCAGGCAGGTAACCCAAATTAAAAATAACAACACTAATACTCAGCTTACTGGCTTCCTGGTCGAGTGCGCTCCTCTTCAGCTCCTCTGGCAGCTCCTCGACCGCACAGTCTGTGACGGCTGTACGGCCGAGGAGAGGCAGCAGCACGATGAGATCATTTCATTGCGCCGCTGCCCAGTCTAATACCGGACATATTAATACTAGCACTGACGGCCCGCTGCAGCCTCTCAGCGCTACCCGGCTGTGGCGGGCCGTCAGCGCTACTATTAGTAGACCTGGGCATCGTACACCGCGGGCTGCATCCGGCTAGCAGGCGGGCCGTACAATGTCCAGGTCTGACCTAAGAGGATATAAATTCTGGGAAACTCATTTAAGTGGCCATAAAATCCTGGCCCTGAAAAGGTCTTGCCTACTACTCAGTTTACTCCAATTATACGAGAGGTGCCTTTACTCCTTTAAGTAAATTACTATCTTTTCTTCTTCTATATCTACATAGTATTCACTTTAATTATGCAATCTTCCATGTTCAGCTCAGGGTTAAAGAATATGTGTTATGTGGCATTTATGTTCGTCTTCCATTTAATTTCAATTCTAGACACTATGGTGTCCAAGATCTCCGTGTATACTTCCCCAACTGACCTATAAAACTTTGTGTAACTGTGCATCCGCACATGGTCTGCTGGAAGCCTGCCGATGAGGTCACCCTGCACACAGACAATTCTCCTTTTTCTCAGCCACAAACATTTTCTTTCACATTGATCTGGCCTTTGCTAACACTGACATGCTCCAAATTTCAGTAATACACTACCTCCCTTTGGGCATTTCACATCCTGCCCACTTGTTAGTAATGATTAACCAATGGGTGAAAGGGCCGAATAGGCTGTAAAGACTTAATCCGAAATGGTTACAAGTTGAGGCTAAGGAAACTAAATCACTATGCATTGGTCCAGAAATAGCAATGAATGGGAGATGTTGAGTTCTGAGAGAAGCGTTGCTTGGTGAAGTTGTGGTGCTAGAGCTGAGTTATAAGCAACTAGTTTTTGCTAATCCAGACTTGTGACACCTCAAAGCTCAGTGGTGACTTACATTTAGCTGACTATATGCAGAAACAATTGTTGGCTCAATGGCAAGTCATTTTTGCTGAGGGAGACAAAAGTGAGAGGACCTTGGCCTTTACCCGGAAATGATGGAGACACTTTAAGCAGTGCTGGCAAGAATTAGGTCCAAGATGGGTGAACAACTGTCACACCTCAAAGGGGTTTTGCCATGATGCAAAATCCCCTGTGGAGACCAGCTCATAGCTCACTATGAGTCAGCCTCAAAAAATGGGGAGAGGATTGCATTTGTGTAGTTCTCCACGGCCTTTTCTGTGGCAGCTCCAAACATAGCCGAGCGAGTGTGCTTGACTGTATTTGGAAATCCCACAGAGATGGTGGGGAAAAGCTGGGCAAGCACGGCCTTCTCCCAATTCTCTGAGGCTGGCTTGTAGCATACTATGAAGCAGCCCCCACAGATGATTTTGTATCATAGCAAAACCCTTTTAAAGATATTTGTGCGCAATTTGTGGCATATTACACACAACTGTACTCTTCCCTGATGAGATATCTGATGCAGACATTGAACGATTCTTGGATTTGTTTGTTCTTTATAATTAATCACAAGAGGCATATAAGGTTTCAAATTTTCCATCTCAGTAGAGGAAATTAAAAGGCCAATAGGTCGGTTGGCAATGTGTTAATCATCTGGACCAGATGATTTTCTTGCCAAGTGGTACAAACTTAACAGAGTAGACATTTAGTGGCCTTTTTCAAAATGCATTCACAGATGCCACCCTTATTTTTATGAGGCACTCACTGTGGTCTTTCACAAGCCTAGAGAGCCACCAGAACCCTGCAGCTCTTATAGATTAATTTCACTGATAAACCTGCATGTTAAGAGCTGAACTAAAGTTTAAGCGTTGTGATTCTGTCTAGTGATGGGTTGGACAAGAATGTCTTTATGCCTGGCAAAACCACAGGCATCAAAGAGGTGTTCTCCCCATAAACTTTGATGGCTTATCGATAGGATATTACAGCCAACACAATCACCGGTCAGAAAAAAAGGCTTTTGAAGCAAGTTGTATTGCAACAATCTTTCTATACTGAAACATTTGTGGTACAGAAACAAAGTAACATTTCATTTACAGCAACTTTTGTGAAAATATGACCTGCGGTTGTAATCTTTATCGCATCCTCCATTAACATGAATGTTTTCACCATAGTGATGCAGAGACAAGAAAAGGCAAAGAGGGAGTCTCCCTCAAAAGGTCACGCAGGTGTGCCGTATTGCTCTAAGATGGTCTCTGCATCACTATGCTGAAAACATTCATGTGAATAGAGGATTCAATAATGACTACAACCACAGGTCATATTTTCACAAAAGGTTGCTGTAAATTAAATGTAACGTTGTTTATGTGTCATGGTTTGAATATAGAAAGGCTGTTGTAATACAACGTGCTTCAAAAGTCCTTTTTTATTGGTGATAGTGACTGTTGACTGTGATTCTACAGTAGAGGATATGTAATGTATGTATCCTGTGGTCTTGAAAAGCTTAGAAGCTGTATTCTAGTTAATATATTAATAAAGTTTGATATTATTATTTATTTTATTTTAGAGCATTGTACATTCGGGTTGCATAAATAACATTGGTCAAACAAGTACAAAGGTGACAAATTAATAACTAACAACTGGTACAGAAGGAGAGAGGTCCCTGCCCGTGAGGGCTCACAGTATACAAGGAAGGTGGGAAGAAACAGAAGGTGAGGGGCAGACATGTTTGTGGGGTGGAGTAGTAGCAACGGGGTTATTGTTGGTTATAGGCTATCCTGAAGAGATGGGTTATCAGATTGCTTTTGAGGCAAGTGAGAGTGGGGGAGAGTCTGATGTGTTGGAGCATTGAGTTCCAAAGTATGGGGGAAGCACTGGAGAAGTCTTAGAGGCAGTTATGTGAGTAGCTGATTGTAACTTCCGGGACAGTGGATCCTCTGGACCTCCGCAAGCGATGGTATAAGCCACGCCAGGGAGTGGAATCTAAGTAGGTCCCGGTTTTCACCAAAGCCCACCGCAAAGCGGGATGGACTTGCTGCGGAGGGAGTCTACCAGGTCGCTACCCCTGACGTGACTTGCTTGCGGTGGCAGCCAAGGGAGAGCGTGGTACAGAATCGTCAGGCTTGAGCGTAGTCGGGGACAGGCAGAAAGGTCAGGGTAGGCAGCAAGGTTCGGAGTTGAGAAACGTAGGCAAAGGGTCAGGAACACGGCAGAGACAAGATACACGGAACGTTTTCTCTAGGGCACGGAGGCAACAAAGATCCAGCGAGGAGCGACAGGGCGGAGCCCAATATATAGGATCAGCATCCGGCAATAATCCAATCACCGGCGCGCTGGCCCTTTAAATCTACATGAACACGCACGCGCGCCCTAGGGAGCGCGCATGCGCGCCACGGCCGGCAGGGGGAGCAGACGAAACAGGAGCGCGGTCAGGTGAGTAGGAGCCGCGAGTGCGCCCGCAGCCGGTACCGCGGCCAGCGGCATTACCCGTCCCTGGCAGGGATCCAGAGTGGCGAACACGGCCGCGGCGCCACTCGTAACAGTACCCCCCCCCCTTAGGGCCTCCCCTCCTTTTAGCCTGAATGAACCTGCGGACGAGGTCATGATCGAGAATATTTGACTAGGTTCCAGGATTCTCCGGGGGTAAAAAGCCTTTCAGTCGACCAGGAAAAAAACATTTACCCCTGATGGACTTCATGGCCAGGATGTCCTTCCTTCAAAGTTTGTCAGCGGAACCCGTACGGAGGGGCGACACTTTCCCTCTGAGAGAAGGTTTGGACCAGAGGTTTAGAAGGGAGACATGGAAGGAGTTTTGGATCCAGAGTAGGGAAGTAAGCAGAGCTTGTCGTCACGGGGTTTGAGCTGCCGGAGCACCTTGAAGGGCCCCAGGAAGCGAGGGCCAATTTGTAACGGGGGGAACCCTTAGGCGTAGTATTTCGAGGAAAGCCAGACCTGTTCCTGGGAGGAAAGTCGGAGCCGATCTTCCCTCTGCCCCCTGAGACTTCATAGAGAGGAGACCGAAGTGGGAAAAAGCGAGTTCTTGCAGAGGGCCCTTTGATATCCCGAATTGATCATCCACAGTGGGAAATCAGAATGGGGCAGAGGAAGGGGGGGGGGCGGGGTGGCGGCCTTTAGACCACAAAAAATGGAGGCGCGGATGCTTGAATCGGATGATTGTAAGAGAACTCGGCCCGGGGAGCAGCTGGGCCCAGTTGTCGGACACAAAGTATTCCCCCAGAATTGTTTAAATTTCCCCTGTCCATTGGTCTGAGGGTGGTAGGCCGGGGAAAAAAAGTCAGTTGATTGCAAAGGGAAAAAACCAGCGCACAAAAAAATTGGGAACAAATTGCACTCCCCGAGGGAGGGATATGGCGGGGGTTAGCCCGGTGGCGAAAGATAGCGGAAGAAGTGCCCAGCTAAAAGGGAGCAGACAGCAGACCGCAAAGAGGCAAAAAGTGGGACTTTTTCAAAAAAAACCAGTCGAGACCCCCCAGATGACAGAATTTCCCGAAAAAAAACTGGTAGGTGTGAGGAAACCCGGGCTATGTGTGTCCGGGGTTTTCCCGGCACGGGCGGGCAGTAGAGACTGCTGGCCTGCGACGCGGGGGGACCTTGTTTTTCGGGCAATGTTACAGGAGAGATGAGTCCTTGAGTCTTGTCCCAAAAGTGGCCAAGTAGGCAGAGAAAAAGAGCTTTTGGCTTCCTTTATCCGGGGGGCCCCACCCAACAGGGAACTATGTCCCCCCCCAGAACCCTTTTCCTGTGCCCGGAGGCATGTATGTCTTCCCCAGGGGAAGCCTTGGGTTTCTACAGGAGCCCCGTAAAACCAAGCTTTTCCGGAGAGATAATGTGCTGGACAAGGTTTTCCCAACAACATCAGGGCAGGGGGGAAGGGCATCAGCTTGAAATTTCTTGGCGCAGGCCGAAAGTGAATGCGAAAGTCAAAGGTGAGAAAAAAGAGACCCGGGCTTGGCGAGGGTTTAGACGCTGGGGTCTGAAGATAAAGAGGTTTTTGATCTGTAAAGATGTCAATTGGGTGACAAGCTCCCTCCAGCGATGTTGCCATTCCTCAAGGCTAATGAGGGCCAGGAGCCCCCGACCCCCAAGGGCAAAATTCGCTCCCCCGGCGAAAAGTTTTTGGGAAAAAGAACCCTGTGAGAGTTTGCCCTTTGGGGGCCTTTCTTTTGTGGGGAACCCCCCCCCTGCCCCAGGGAGAAACATCCCTCCAAAGGGAAAAAAAAAAGGCTTCTCAGGGTCTGGCGGCCCAAGACAGGCCCCGAAGGAAGGCAGTTTTTAGTTGGGTTGAAGCTTTTTTCACCCTCGAAAAGGCCAACGTTGGGGTTTCGCTTCTTCTGGTGGGGTCACAAATGGAAGCCCAGAGTGAGAAGGGGGAATGAATTGTCGTAGAAATTGGCAAAGCCAGGAAGGTTGTTCCCCGCAGACCGACTGGAGGGGCCATTGTAGAAACCCGCAGAGAGTTTAGTTTGTATCATCTGCAGACCTTAGCAGGATATTACCCGGGGAAATGGCAAGGGGTTTTTAAGAACAAGCATTTCTCCAGTTGGTGTACAGAGGTTGTTGCGCAGACTTTTCTCAGAACCTGGCGTACTTGTGTCGATTTCTGGAGGTCTGGGGAAAAGATCGGATGTCATCCAGATCTTTGCGAGGGTACAATAGCTCCTAAAGACGTCTTTGGAAATCCTAAACACGGGGGGGAGTAAACACACCCCAAAGGGTAAAAGATTTTCAAATGCCTCTCGGGTATTGAAAGCGTTTTCCATTCGTCCCCTTCGTATTTGATGAGTTTATACCCCCCCGTAAGCCCAATTTGGAGAACATTTTTCCCCCTCTGATTTCGATTGAAAGCTCAGGATCAACGGAAGTGGGTAGGATTCTTCCCCTGATCTTGTTTACCCTCCTGTAATCCATGAGGGCGAAGTGAACCATCTTTCTTTGCAAAAAAAAGGAAAGATTGTGAATGAAGCCCTTTGAAAATTTTTCTGTATATATGCCGACAGGGCGAGTTTTGGGCACAGAAATGGGTGGGCCCCTTCCCGGGGGGGCTAGTACGGGAGAAGTCTATGGACAGTTGTAGGACCGATGGGGGCGGCAGGTCTCGCCTGTTTTCTGAAAAACAGCCCGGAAACCTGGAATCGCAGGGACCCCCGGCAGTGGTTTGGGGGCAACCACGGAGAAGAGAGTAGGCACAGGGGTGGCGCTCCCAAAACAGAGATCCTGGCACCCCGGGAAACCCAGCACGGACCTCACCTGTTTCATGGGGTAGGGGCATGACGTTCACCCAAGGAACCCCCCAAGAGGATCGCCGGGGGAAGCCCGAGGAATAATGCGGGAAATTTCTCCTTGTGCGGACCCCCTATGGGGGGGGGACAAGGCCGGGGTGATGAACTAAAGGGGGTCATAAGGAGCTCCCACTGATTTAAGAAATATCAAAGGTTTTTCCCGTTGAAGTACAGGCAGGGATAGGGGGGAAAAAAAAGAGCAGGGATAAAGTTCCCGGGACCCGACCCGGGAAGGCGGCCCCCGGAATGATAGACCAGCGTCAGAAGGACCTCCCCAGAATCATCAAAGGGGAGAGGAAGGTTAGCCCCTGGGACGCTTCTCCTGGCCCTAGGTGCGGCATTTCCGAGCGCTGGGGACGTTGGGGACGCTTCTGCGGAAGTGGTCGGAGGGCGCAGTAGAGGAAAAAGATTCCCCACCCTAGGGGCGGGAAGCTCTTGTTCTGAAAAAGTGGCCCGGGGTCCCGATGGGTTTTTTTAGTGGGGGCCCTGCGGAGCGGGGCTTTGGACACAGGAGCCAGAAGGGCAGTCGGGGGGGGCCCGTGAGTCACGCTTTTGGGGGCTCTCCTGTCCTCAAAAAAGCACGTCATAGAGGGCTGGTGGATAATTTCGCCCAGGGAAGACGGAAGATCTCTAGTGCCAGTGCCCCTTTAAACCCGGCGGACGCCCTTTCTTGAAGGTGGGGGAAAGGGGCGTCGTCTTTAAAAGCTAGTCAGACGCCGGGGTTCGGAATTGGACCGAAAAGTCGCCCCAGAGGGGGTCGCCCTGGTGAAGGTTCAGGAGAGCCTTTTCTGGGCAGGGTCCCGAGCCGGCTTCGAGACGCTGTAAAACTCGAGAGGAAGGCCTGTAGGTTGCTGTCACAAGGTTTTCCCCGGGTCCAGAGGGTGTCGCCCAGGCCCGGGCTTTTGGGATAGCGATACCAAAAACCACCTTTGCCTTTCCGGGGGGGAATGGTCGGCCATCATTTTTCCGTGCATGGAGCATGGGAAATGAAACCCCCCGCATGTTTTGGGTCCCGTCAAAACTTGGAGGGAAAAAGGTATTGAAGTTTTGGGGCCCAGGGTTTCCGCGGGGCGAAAGGTGAAGGGGGAACCACGGCGATATAGCGGTTGCTGTTGGGACCAGCGTGTCACATATGGGGATAGCGGGCCCCATTGTGTCCTGTTACGCGATCTGTTGTGACTGCGGGGGCAAAATGGTCTAAATCGTGATCTTGGCATGGGCACCTTGCGGGACCCCCTGGCGGGATAACGTCCGGGTTAGGGGTTTCTCTGGCCCTCCGCAAGCGATGGTATAAGCCACCCAGGGAGCTGAATCTGGTAGATCCGGGTTTTTTCCCCAGACCCCGCCGCAAGGCTGGATGGACTTGTGCGGCGGGAGTCTACGGCGTCCCCTGACATGACTTGTTTGCGGTGGCAGCTGGGGGAGGTGGACGGAATCGTCGGTTTTGAGGTAGTCGGGACGGCGGAAAGGTCGGGGCAGGCGGCAAGGTTCGGGTCGGAAAACGTAGGAAAGGGTCAGGAACCGGCGAGACAAGATCCCCGGGAAACGCTTTCTTAAGGCACGGGGGCAAAAAAGATCCAGCGGGAGCGACGGGGCCCCTTTAAAATCTACTGCGCGGTGCCCCCTAGGGAGCGCGTGCGGAGGGGGCCCGCAGGGGGAGCGAGGGAAAAGGAGGGGGACAGGTGAGTAGGACCCCGCGAGTGCGCCCGTGGCCGGTCCCGCGGCCAGCGGCGTTACCCATCCCTGGCAGGGATCCAGAGGGGCGAACACGGGAGCGGAAAAACCACCGTAAAATGATAAGGGAGAGCAGGTAGAAGGTCCTGTGGGAGGGGAGATTGCGTTTTGGCTTTAAAATGGTATGCCAAAAAGTTTGATAGTCGGGCTCCACCTGGGCCCCATGTCTGTTCGGGAACAGGCCCAAAAAAATGACGTCAATAGAGAGTGGTTGCACTTGCTAAAAACTTCATTCTGTTTCTAGTTTCATATTTTGAAAGGCCCGAAAAAAAGACGAGATATAGTTCGCCTGTTTGAAAGGTGTTGACCCAGGGGAAAGGGCAAAAAACCCCAATGAGGTACAACCAAATTGCCCTCATTTTGGGGAAAAAAACCCTTCCCCGACTCAATCGGGAAACGGAAAAACCCCGGTCAATGCCCCTTCCAGAACCCTAGACACTATGGGGAAATGTATGATCGGGTTTCCCCCGTTTTCAGGCGTATTTTGCGCTCACCAGCCCGAATCCGTGTGGAGCGGGATGCGGTGTTAGGGCAGCATTCGCCACTTTCCGTGTGCCCCCCCATGAAGGGGCGGGGAAGGGGGGGGGTTTTTGGGGGCGTGTAGGGTTCCAAAGGGGGGACGGCGCATCAAAACTCCGGGGCATGTACGATGGCGGTCGGCAAAAACGGGCCATGCGGCTCGGGACTCCGACAGTCAGCCTGGTTTGTTTTGGTCTAAATTTCTCTGGCGAAAGCGAAGGAGGGGAACGGAAAAAGGAGGAAAAATAGAAGATCGTATCAGAAAATCTGGCGCTCAGCTCCCTGCGGCTGGAGTATGATTCCCAAAAAAAAAGCCTTTTTAAAGGTGGAAAACATTTTTCAGAAAAAGAGCTCAACCTCAAAAATAAAAAATACATTAAAAAAAATTCACTTCCAAAAATCTAAAAGGCAATATCCCGAAAAAAGGTATTGGGAAAATTTCCGGGGAAAAACAGTAATTAAAATTTTTCAAAGTATTTCATTTTTTCGACAGAAACCCGGCCAAACAGAATAGGGCGACAGTGAAACCCCTTTGCCTATGGAGTAGTATTGACCAACAGAATCAAAGGCGGGGGCAGTTCAAAATAAGTAAAAATGCAGGAAAGAGCTGTTTTGGGTGGCTAGGGGAGTTGGCTTTTCCGGCAATCAGAATAGGAGCGACAAAGACCCATTTTTCCTATGAAAAAGTTTGGACCAAACAGAAAAAAGGAGCGGGCGGGGCCCTTCTACCTTTGAAGGGTATTAACCAATTAATGGAGCGACAAAGACCCTTATTCCCTTTGGGAAGTTTGGACCCAACAGAATCAAAAGGGGGGACAGTCAAAAAAAGTGATTTGGTGAGTAGGGGGGGGTTGCTATTTTTTTCCCCGCCAAAATTAATTTAATTAAAAAATTTTTTATTTTTTATTTTTGTAACCAAGGTTAAATAGTATGGGGGCAACGAAAATAAAATGATTTTATTGAATTAATATTTTTTTTTTTTTTTACCCCATATTTTATTCTTTTTTTTAAACTCGGGACACTTCGGCAGTATTATATTTGATTTTGGCATGTACAGTTTTTTTCAGTTTTCATTAGAAAACCCTTTGGAGCGCGCTCGCTCTCCCCTTGGGCCAAATAACCGCGCCCTTTTTAACTTAGCCAATCACAGAGTCGTCTGAATTTTCTTTTCCCCCTAGAACTTTATAAAAAAATAGCTCGCGTCTGATTGGCTAAATGGACGAGCCCCGCCGCTTCAAAACCCAAACAGCTCGTTTCTCCTTTTTACTGTATTTTGAACTGTCCCCCCTTTGAATATGATTGGTCAATATTTTCCATAGGTTAGAATGGGCCACTGGCCCTATTCTGATTTGGTCAATACTCCTCCCTAGGTATAATGGGCCACTGTCGCTCCTTTTTGATTAAACCTTTGTGTAAAAGGTTGACTCCAAAAACTTTAATTTTCAAATTTTTAACAAAACTTTATTGACAATTTATAAACACGGCTTAAAATACATGTCAGTATACTTTCATTTGATATTGTTAGATTCATATATTCTGACTTTCGGTCCCTAAGGACCTTTCTCAACCCCTATCTAAAACAATAAAAACAATAACAAAAGTTTAGTATCACAAGTTGTTAGTTAACAACAAATATAATTAATAATTGTTGTTTAAAGAATAAAAAAAAAAATAAAAAAAATAATTATCAATCACAAATTTAGATTTCTTATTTAATTTTTTGTGACTTTTTTTTACCTATTAGAATTCATGGAAAAGCAAAACAGTATTTAATATATATTACCATGGGAAAAAAAAAAATCACTGTCCAATAGAAGCTATACAGAAAAGTATTTCTCCAGATAGTTAAGACAAAAATGGGGGGCCATAATGAAGAAGGAAAAAAAACTCAAAGTTGTTTAAAAATATATATATATTCCAATTGCATCAGACTAACTTGGTTTTTAATTTCTGGGGTCCAAAAATAACAAAATTATCAAAAAATTTCCCAAAAAAATTCCTCAGGTATCTATCATGTTGGTAGAAATTTTCCCCAATACCAGAACTCCCAAAATTCCCTCCCCAAAGGAAATACATGAGCCCCCCAGAGGTACAGTATAGAAAAACCCCGAAATAATTATATCTGTAGTAATTCCAAAACAATTATCATCAAAACGTGTAGAGGATATGTTGGTCATATAGCTACCCATATAGATTAACCGGATTAGCACCCAAAAAAGTATGGACGTAAGTTATAAAACATAGGAGCCCTTAAACATAGATCTTACCTGCGCGCGGGGCGGTGAAAAAATTTTGGGGCCCCGGAATGAAGGTCAGGGGGGTCCGGGGTTTTATTAACTGCATGCGCAACTACTCTGCCTTACTAAACACGGGCACGAGACAATGCTCCAAGGGGTGCGCACCTAACGCACCCGGGGACGAACCCGGGGATCAAGACCACATCGCTGATCTCCACCAAATACGTAAAAGCAGACGCGATCCGAATTAGACTGTAAATTGGAATTCCCGGGAAGTGGCTCAATGTGATTAGTGTTCTAAAAAAAATAAGAATAAAAAAATATATAATTTTATATAATTTATATATATTTTTAAAAAAAGGGTTTAGTTAAATGTTTGACTGTATTAACTCATATTTGCAAAGATATCACATCTAAAATCTAGATGAAATAGGTGGAATAAATGGACGAAAAAAAAAAGAAAATTTAATAATAGAAAAGGGGAAAAACAAAAGATCGATCTATGTGAAGCTGTCATGGGAAGCTATCATGAGAGATACCTGCAAATACATGTGTCATTTCATCAGACCACCTCTACAGAAAACTATAAAGGATTACAAGAGATTACAAAAAAAGATTGCAAAAAATTTTTACGAAGAATTACAAAAAATAATTTTTAATTTTCAGCCTTTTCAAGAGAGATATCATATCATCCTGATTATATCACCCAAGTGTTAAGAATTCCATTTTTAAATTTCTCAGAAATAGAATAGAAAAAATCCAGTTACATCCAAAACCAATTTTAGGCCATGTCCTAACATATGGTATATCCAAAATAAAGACCATATTTTGAGTTAATACAAAAATCAAATCTCTATTAAGTCCTTTTTTGGGGTCGCGTCTCTGCGGTGAATCCAAAAATGATTTCTTTTTTTTAATGCGTCCCCATCTCCTCCCGTCGAGGCATTTGTACGGTCAATGACCTGGGTATCGCAGTTTTGAACTTATGTTTCTTTTAGAAAAATGTGCTGGAATTGGTAGGGCAATTCTTCCCCCTGATGGTAGCTTATGTTTTTCTATGCGGCTCGCACCGCTGGGTAGTTTCCCCAACGTTGGAGACCGCAAGGACATTTTATTACGTAAAAAAGAACCGGGTTCGCATGTATAAAATGATTAATCCCAATCGTTTCCCCTTGTGGATGGTCAAGTATTTCCCTTAAAGACGTTTGAAAATTGGCCAAGCCCAAAGGGATGGATAAGTACCAGTTCTTTTGGGGGTAGAAAAATTGTCTAGGAATTGACCTATACCCACATCTGGCCCCGGGCTATCTTGTTTGTAAAATTGGAAATTTTTATAACAACTGATCGGAGGGGACTTGAATTCCTCAATTTTAGGGTATGCTTGCTTCAAAAGAGGCCAATGTTTCCGTTCCCCCCTGTATTTCTCCCAAAGGGATGTTGTGGTTAAAAAAGGCGTGTTTTCACTTTTTTGTTTTATTTTGTTAGAATTTCCGTTTATCAACATGTGTTCTTTCCCCTTCCAAAAGGGCTCGGGTTCCCCTCTGGAAAATCTATCGCCCTTTTTCCCAGCCGATTTCCCGTGTGTTACTATCTGATACAATCTGTCAAACTCCTTAAAATTGGGGCCCCGGGAGGGCCTTTTTAAAAATTTAGGGTGATTGCTGTGATCTCTAGGAGACTATTCGGTCAGTTGATTTGATAGAGGTCAAAAGTAGTCCACCTAAGAGTCCCTTTTGATCTGGTATCCAAAAAAATTTATCTTCGTTCCTGAATTTTTCAGGAAAACCCAAATTGGTATATTCCATTCAGGAAAATTTAACAAAATTTAAGTGGGGGATCAGGCCCCCCCAAAGCAAAAGATGTCATTATATGGGACCCAGAACTTGCATGGGCCGAAATAATTGATTGGTGTAGGTAAATTTTCTACTCTGAATATAAGATTTGCATATGGGGGGGGCCCTATTAGAGCCCCTAGCCGTACCCCTTTGGATTAAAAACATCTCCAAAGAGAAAGAAGTTCTCTTCCAATATAATTTGGAGTAGGTCCAGACAGAAATTTCTCTGTTCAAGATTCAAACCCGACCATTTCTCAAGTACCGTTCTCGTGGCCCAAATACCCTTTCTGTGTTCAATCGAGGTATAAAGGCTATTGACATCTAGTGTCAATAACAGATCTCCACTATCAATTGATCGAACAGCTCGTAATTTATCAAGAAAATCAGTGGTGTCTAAAATAAAGGATTTAGTATGACGGATTACTGGTGATAAAATCCTGTCTAAAAAGATGGCTAGGGGGGACAGGATCGATTCTGTAGACGCGGCAATGGGACGTCCCGGTGGATTGTCCAATCTCTTGTGTATTTTTGGTAATACGTAAAACACTGGGACAATGGGATTCTGCTTTGTCAGGTAATTCACCATGGGGGTATCGATAATCTGTTTCTCTAAATACTTAGATAATGTTGATTTAATGCGTTCTTGTATTCTCTTTTCAGGATTGTGTGTCAATCTCTCATAAGTTACCGTATCAGTGAGTTGATTATCAACTTCCTGTAGGTAACTATCCTTGTCCATAATAACGATAGCCCCGCCTTTATCGGCTGGCTTTATCGTTATGGAGGTGTTATTTTGAAGGGATTCTAGGGCCATCCGTTCTTCTGTAGAAATATTCGAAAAGTATTTAAGTTTACCCTGTTTTACTTCCGTTAGGATTTGATCAATCTCAATCTGTGTAAGGGTTATATATGTTTCTACCGGGTGATGGCTCTTAGGTGGCATATATTTGCTTTTCTTAAAGAGACCCAGATGTTGTAGTGAGAAAACATTCTGATCTAAGGGTTCCAACAATCTGTCCTCACCAAACTGTACCTTCAATCGAACTGATCTAAAGAATCTTTGCAACTCCTGCTCTAAAACAAACGTATTAAGAGGACAACTTGGACTAAAGGACAGTCCCTTTTGTAAAAGGGAGATCTCTGGAGGAGACAAATTAACTTTAGAGATGTTTATCACAAGTGAGTCCCCCTTACCTGAGATCGAGTCTGTACATTGGGGCCCATTAGTAGTCTTCTTCCTCCTCCCCCTCCTTGTCTTCCTCGAATTTTTTTGGCCCTGCCTCGGCCCTGCCCTAAAAAAGGTTGATCTCTATAGGAGGAAGCAGAGGTATCACTTTCAGAAGACGAGATATGATCATAACCAAAATGCATATGTCTCTCCCCATAAGACCTCTCCCATTGCCATCTATAAACACGTTTTAATTGATAGTCCTCTAGATCTCTCAAAAATTTCTTTCTTTTATTAGACTCAATATATTTCCTATGTTCATCAATTATTTTTTCGGTTTTTGTTTTGATGTTATTCCAATCTTCTTCTGGAGTGCTAGATGCCAGTTGTTCCTCTATGCAATTGATCTTCTCGTTCAGTTCATCAATTGACTTATGAAGGAATTCCACATTAAGTAACATAATATCCAATGAGCATTTATTTAGAATCCCTTCAAATATTAGTTTGAAGTCTGTATCGTCCTGAAAAAGAGTTGGACGCAGATGACAGCGAAGACCTCTTGGGATACGGCTGTTTCTGTAATATTCCATTAGCGTACTACAGTGTAGTTGATGTGCCACTAATTTGCGTTTCAATCGTTCATAGTCCCTTGCTTTAAATTCATGATGTGGAACATGGAGAAATTCCGTGGAAAGTTGCATTCTAGACATAATTTGTTGAACCATAGATTCATCATAGGAAAAACCTTGTGCCGTTGT
Source organism: Phyllomedusa bahiana (assembly GCA_025379985.1). NCBI lineage: Eukaryota > Metazoa > Chordata > Amphibia > Anura > Hylidae > Phyllomedusa > Phyllomedusa bahiana. Next base: position 60,383 of record JAODAL010012767.1, read on the forward strand.
ATTGGTGCTCAAAAGACAAAAAATAGCAAATATCAAGAATATGTCTTCAGCACTCTTCGGTTAGGGGTGGGTGCACACCAAAAAAATAATGTCAATCCTTTGTGTAAAAGGTTGCACTCCAACACTTTAATTTTCAATTCATAACAAAACTTTATTGAGCAATATAATAACCATCCGGCTTCATAAAATACATAGTCAGTATACTTTCATTTGATATATAGTTAGATTCATCTATTCTGACGTTTCGGTCCCTAAACGGACCTTTCTCAACCGAATCTCTAAAACAATAAAAACAATAACAACAAAGTGTTAGTATCCACAAGTTGTTAGTATACACAACAAATATGATTAATATATTGTTGTTAATGACATAAAAAAATAAAAACATAATTACTCACATCACAAGTTTAGCATTTCTTATTCAATTCTTTTGTGACTTTTTTATACCTATTAGAATACAATGGCAAAAGCAAAACAGTAATGAATATATATATATACACATGGGAAAAACAATCACTGTCATCAATAGAATGCTATACAGACCACAGTATCTACTCCATGATAGTCAAGGCAAATGAGGGGCCATAATGAAGAGAGGGAAAAAAACCTCCAAAGTTGTTTAACATATATCATTCCAATCTGCAATCAGACTAACTTGGATTATAATACTAGGCTCCAACATAACAAAAATTATCTATAAATATCCAAAAATATCCAAAAATAAACTTGCAGGTATCTATCATGATATAGTGTAGATCATACACCAATCATCAGAACTCCCAATTCCATCCTAAAGGAAATACATGGGCCACCCAGAAGTACAGTATAAAGATAATCCCAAAATAAGTATATATCTGTAGTAATTCCAAAACAATTATCATCAAATCGTGATAGATGGATATGTTAGTGTCCATATAGCTACCGATATAGATTATCCGAGATTATGCACCAACAAAGCTATGGAGCGTAAGTTATAAAACATAGGAGCCATTAATCATCAGATCTTACCTGCGGCGCGGTGCGCGGTGAAAAATTTGGAGCCGGAACTGAAGATCAGGGGATCTCGCGGGTTTTTATATAACTCACGCATGCGCACTACTCTGCCCTTACTAAACACGGAGCGCCGAGACACATAGCTCCAAGGCGCGTGCGCACCTAACGTCACCAGGTGACGACACCGGAGATCGCAGACACATCGCTGATCTCCACCAAAATACAGTAATGCAGGCGCCGATCCCAGAATTAGACTGTAATGTTGGAATTCCAGGGAAGTGGCTCACATGTGATTAATGTTCTAAAACATTTCCTGTTCTATCAACATGTGTTCTTTCCCCTTCCAAAAGGGGCTCCGGGTATCCCCTCTGTGAAAATCTATCAGCCATTTCTCCCAGCCGGATTTCCCGTGTGTTACTATCTGATACAATCCTGTCAACCCTCTTAAATTGGGACCTCGGGAGGGCCTTTTTAACAGATTTAGGGTGATTGCTGTGATACTCTAGGAGACTATTACGGTCAGTTGACTTCTGATAGAGGTCAAAATGTAGTCCACCTACCCCTAGCTCCTATTATGATTGACTGGTTTAAGCCGACCAATGAGAAGAGCTTAAACAATTTGAATTACTGTATTTCCCGGCAATTCTCTCTATTGCAATTCCCTATGTAGCACCGGTCTCGGCGACAAATGCGTTGTTCGGGGTTTTAACTGATTTATTTTTAGAGAAGGTTTCAGCGCTTTATCTGATAATGTTTTACACTTAATAAAAATGTTATTTTTATTCATACTCCATGCCGCAAGGCGCTGAGAGCCGAGATTTCAGTGCGCCGATCTCTCCATAGACTACAATGGGACAAGTAGCTCGCGTTCGGATTGGCTCGGATAGCCAAGCCCCCGCTAGTTCAACCAATCAGCTCTTTTCTGTCTTTTTACTGTATTTTGAACTGTCCCGCCTTTGATTCTGATTGGTCCAAACTTCTCCATAGGATATAATGGGTCTTTGTCGCTCCTATTCTGATTGGTCAATACTCATTCATAGGTTAGAATGGGCCACTGTCGCTCCTATTCTGATTGGTCAATAATTCTCCATAGGTTTTAATGGGACACTGTCGCTCCTCGTCTGATTGGCCAGTTTCGGCCGACCAATGAGAATAGCTTTCAGAATTTGAATTACTGTATTAACCCAGTTCCTTATGTAGCGCCGGTCTCGGCGACAAATGCGTTGTTCGGGATTTTATTAATGTATGTTTATAGAAGGTTTCAGCTCTTTTTCAGAGAATATTTTACACTTAATAAAAATGATTTTTTTATTCATACTCCATGCCGCACGGCGCTGAGAGCCGAGATTGCATTGCGCCGATCTCTCCATAGACTACAATGGGAGAAGTAGCTCGCGCTCTGATTGGCCGAGATAGCCAAGCCCCCGCTAGCTCAACCAATCAGCTCTATTCTGCATTTTTACTGTATTTTGAACTGTCCCGCCTTTGAATTTGATTGGTCAATAGTTCTCCATAGGTTTTAATGGGTCTCTGTCACTCCTATTCTGATTGGTCAATAGTTCTCCATAGGATATAATGGTTCTCTGTCGCTCCTATTCTGATTGGCTGAGCTAGCCAAGCCCCCGCTAGCTTAACCAATCAGCTCTTTTCTGCATTTTTACTGTATTTTGAACTATCCCGCCTTTGATTTTGATTGGTTAAAACTTCTCCATAGGCTATAATGGGTCTTTGTCGCTCCTATTCTGATTGGCCGAGATAGCCAAGCCCCCGCTAGCTCAGCCAATCAGCTCTTTTCTGCATTTTTACTGTATTTTGAACTGTCCCGCCTTTGATTCTGATTGGTCAATAGTTCTCCATAGGTTTTAATGGTTCACTGTCGCTCCTATTCTGATTGGCCAGTTTCTGCCGACCAATGAGAATAGCTTTCAGAATTTGAATTACTGTATTTCCCGGCAATTTCCAATATCCTAATTCTTGAATTAGGATATTGGAAAGGGATTTTGTTTTATGTATTTTTTATTTTTGAGGTTTGAGCTCTTTTCTGGGAATGTTTTCTGCCTTTATAAAGGCAATTTTTGATTCATACGCCGCACCGACATGTGGAATGATTTCTCGCTGTTTTCCAGCCTGTCTCGCATCGGAACAGATTTTCGGTGCAGTCCCGCACAGCGCCTAAGTCCCGCACTGCACCCCACACACTGGCGAGGCGCAGGGAACTTTTCCCCGCATGTACGAGCGCACCTCCTCGGACGGCGAATCTTAGGCGCAGCCCCGCACTGCGCCCCACACACTGGCGAGGTGCGGCGGACTTTTCCCCGCATGTTTGAGTGCACTACCTCCGGCGGCGAATCTCAGGTGCAGACCCGCACTGTGCCTAAGTCCCGCATTGCGCCTAACACACTGGCGAGGCGCGGCGGACTTTACATAGTATGTATGAGCGTGCCCCGGCCCCGACATAAATCAGGCGCAGATTTCGCCGGAAAACTGGCGGAAAAGCGCGCCCCGACCCGGCGAGCTTCATACATGTCACCCTATAACTTGTTATATTATTACGCTCGAGAAATGCATCCAAACACTTTTTGAACTCTGTTAGTGAATTCACCATGACAAGTTCCTCTGGCAGAGAGTTCCACAGTCTCACTGCTCTTACAGTAAAGAATCCCTTTCTATGTTTATGTAGAAACTTTCGTTCCTCAAGACGTAGAGGATGCCCCCTTGTTCTAGATACAGCCCTGGGTATAAATAAATCTTGGGAGAGATCGCTCTATTGACCTTTGATGTATATAAACATATTTATTATGTTCCCCCGAAGCCGTCTTTTCTCTAAACTAAATAACCCCAATCTTGCTAATCTTTCTGGGTATTGTCGTCCACCCAGTCCTTTTATTATTTTTGTTGCCCGCCTTTGTACCTGTTCAAGCTCTACAATGTCTTTCCTGTGCACTGGTGCCCAAAACTGTACACAATATTCCATGTGTGGTCTAACCAGTGACTTGTATAATGAGAGAATAATGTTTTCATCATGTGAATATATTCACCCTTTTAATGCACCCCATGATCCTATTTGCCTTGGCAGCTGCTGTCTGACACTGGCTGCTACAATTAAGTTTACTGTCCACCAAGATTCCCAAGTCCTTCTCCATGTCACTTTTACCCAGCCTTTTTCCATTTAACATGTAGTCATGTAATGGATTTTTCCTCCCCATGTGCATAACCTTGCATTTATCTGTGTTTAACTTCTTCTGCCATGTTCTATGTTTTGAGTATAGCCAGAGACACCGCTCACCTCTACTCGGCACTCCCATAGAATGGAGAGTTGTGAGCAAGCGCGACCTGCTAAACATTCTGAGCGGACAATTTCATGGGCCCATTTCCGAGACAGGTGCAGTTCCCAGATGTGGAACCTGCACTTATTAGAGTTTGTTGACATATCCTATATATTTGTCATCATATTTGCAAATCTGGGGTGGTAACACCTCTTTAATCTAAAGAGGCTATACACTAATTTACAATTCAGACATGATATTGTTACCAGTAGGGTTATAGCCTCCTTGGGTAATGAAAATGCTTTTGACTTGGTCAAATGGGGGTTTATTTTGACAGTTTTCCCATGTATGGGAATACCCCTAAAGTATATAAATCAACCTGAAGCTGACAGTCTAAGTTTGTGTCAGTGGTTATATTTCTAATCCGTTTTTGTTTGGTAGGGGAACAAGAGGTGACAGAGGTGTCCGCTTGTAGGGTGCCAGTGGCAGGGGCACCACACATACAGTTGTTCAGTGTGGTGGTGGGCCTACCGGTGGTGAGCTGGAATTTGTAGTGCACTCAGCAGAGAAGAACCACAGAGATGGCAGCTTGAGGTCTTGGAAGGCTTTCCTCACCATACTAGCTTCAGGATATCCAATTACAAAATACACACAGGAGACAGATCATTTCACTACAGGCGAATGCACTTCTCTTATCTACTTCATTTTCTGCAATTCTTTTTTCAGCGGTTAACTTAAAGCCAAGCAGTGATTGCCTGCCAACGCTATCTGGTAATCTTCCCTGTCCAGCGATAAGGCCTAGGACTATATCAACCTTGGAATGCCAGACCTGGTGACTGGCTACTCAGGCCTATAAGCCTCTTTACCTTCCTTCCTTTATTGTCTTTAATCAAGAGTGAATGATATAAAAATAAACCCCCACAAACATGACACAAGTAAGTTTTTTTCACATTTCACTCAACGTAGATTTTTTTTTCAATTTCCCAGTATGGTTCGGTCAATGGAACCATTAAAAAGTTTATCTTGTCCTGCAAAAAAAGCCCTTATATGTCTATGTAGACATAAAAATAAAGTTACGGCTTTGGAAGATGGGGAGAAAAAAAATGAAAAGCCAAAAAAAGATGAGCAGCTATCAGGAATGGTTTAAAGCACCAGTACCCATATAAAGTCATCATATACGCAGCAATACAATAAAATATAAAATTTTCAAACTTATAGATATTAATAAATATATACAATTATACATGTCCACCAGTAGAGTGGTCGCACAATCTACATACTTTCCCCCCCGATGTTTGCTATTGTTATGAAGCTGCTTTCGTCACACATTAACAGGAGCACTGCCATTGTACCACTGGATGTAGTAGGGGCCATACAGAAAATATCCCTATATGCAGATTATGTGTTGGTTTGTCTAGCTGATCCCCAGTCATCCATAGAGGCACTTTTAGGTACAGTTCATGAGTGGTGGGGTTACTCAGGTCAACCATACCAAATTTGTCCTATTTCTGGCATATAATATTCCTGAGACAGAGGTCCACACTTGTTGTGGCTGACTGTTTAAAATACTTAGGTAATATAATTCAAGAAGATCTGTGACTTTTTTTGCACTAAATATCTAGCAATTCAATATTTAACTCCCGAGCTTAAAGCATGGTCTGGATTACCTTTAAAACTAACTGGACGCATCAATATCTTCAAACTTATTATTCTTCTAAAATTGCTATATTTGTATAGGAAAGCCCCACATGCAGTTGAAACCAGAAGTTTATATACACTATATAAAAAGACACATATGCATGTTTTTCTCACCATCTGACAAAAAGGCAATCTCAACTCTACACACCTTAACTGGTGCTCTCTTCAAGGAGAGATGTTCCCCTTTCTCAGCCATTCATTGCCTCCCACCCAGCCAATCCAGTATCGCTCTGCTCTATACTGCTCAGGGGCAAATACCCCGAAACGGCTGTATGTAGATGGGTGATACTGGCTTGGCTAATATTCCTTTTGCTTCTTAAAGATTCGGTGAATCAGAAGCAAATTGAGGATTTGTTACATTCAATAGAGGGCGCATGAGCTTCCCAGCTCCTTTCCCATAATAGCTTGTGATATGCAGATGTTTAGTAGAGGGCAAAAAGGCAATCTTAAGTCTACACACCGTAACTGGTGTTCTCCTCAAGGAGAGATGTTCCCCTTTCTCAGCCACTCATTGCCTCCCACCCAGCCAATCCAGTATCGCTCTGCTCTACATTGAAGAGGGGCAAATACCCCGAAATGGCTGTATGTAGATGGGTGATACTGGCCTGGCTAATATTCCTTCTGCTTCTCAAAGATTCGGTGAATCAGAAGCAAATTGAGGATTTGTTACATTCAAGAGAGGGCGCATGAGCTTCCCAGCTCCTTTCCCATAATGCCTTGTGATATGCAGATACTTAGTAGAGGGCAAAAAGGCAATCTCAACTCTACACACCTTAACTGGTGCTCTCCTCAAGGACAGATGTTCCCCTATGTGACATGAAATCAGAATAAACCTTACCCGTTTTAGGTCAACTAGGATTACCACAATTATTTATATTTGCCAAATGCCAGAATAATGAGAGAGAGAGAATGTGATCCAGCGCTGCATGTGAAGGATGAGGGCGGCGCTGGAATAGGGATACTTAGAGGTAATAACGAGAAGAGAACACCTCCTTAGGCCTGTGTCCTCTTTTTAAGACAGTTATGAGTAATAATATTTGGAGAGATTGTTTGAGAAGTGGCAGAGATATATACCAGAATTAGAGGATCTGCATATGGAGGAATTAACCTCCTCCTGGCAGCCTACAGTAATTAGTGCGAGGGATAATCTTATGCAATTCAGGGGGTTACAAAGAGTCTTTTTTTAAAGCTGTACATTTATGGCGACATGTATGAAGAATCCTGGCATCTTTTAAGCCCGACATCTAGCAGCCCCATTCGCTATAGTTTAAAATCGCCCGTACGCCAATATCAGGCGCATAACAGAGCACCTGCAGCACTATGTAATGCGCCTGATTTGGGAGGGGGGGGGCGCACTAAAACTGTACGAAGCTACATATTTATAGCTTCGTTACGGCATTACTGCTGGAACAGGTAAACTACTTTCAAACTGGTTTACCTAAACCAGAATTGGTGTTTATGTGCTAGAAGGCGCTTGATTTATGACAAGCTATAGAGCAGTTTCATAAATCAGGCGCATTCTACACTAATATAATGCGCATAATAATTGGCGTCTTAACACCAAAACTCATACATGCCGCCCTTAGTGCAGATGCATGAACTACCCATACATATTTGAAATGTTGTAGAAGTGATGGCACGCTGTTGCACATGGTCTGGGATTTCCAAGAGTTGAGGATTTTTTGGATTGAGGTCCATCATTTTGTTATGATTAAATTGGATTTCCCAGACGTTTGTGCTTCAGTAAATAATTTATAAAGCATGGCTGAAGATTTTCTTCTGATCAAAAATGCATATTATACAAATTGCTAAACCCATTGGATTTAGCTTATGCCATAAGGGTGTGTCCAATCGTTTCTACATCTGGGATCTTGCAAACAACAGTGGTCTAAAAGGGACTAACGATTGCTGGGAAGTGAGAGTGAATGAGCTGGTGTCACTGGAGTGAGACAATTCTAGTTTGAAGCTTGGAGGCATGTTTTTTGTTTCTCTGTGTCTAGTATTGCAGGGGATTGTGGTGACAAGTCAGCTGTAAATATGCAGACAGTACAGTTTTGCATGTGGCTATGTTAGTGTATATCAATCATATAGAAATATACTGAATAAATGATTGCATCACCATATTGAAAAATGTAATAAATAATTGTAAAAATACCTCAAAAATTTAAAGCACCTCCTTTTCTCATTTGTCATATAAAATAAACAATACATTTTAGCATGGCTATGATATCAGAATAATGTTCCACATATTTCTCTTTAATAATACCTTGTTATGTTACTGTTGTTGTGTATCTCTCTCGATTGCCATTTGTATTTCACACTATTTGTAAAATGAGCAAAAAAAAGAACAATGAAAAAAAGTAACAAAATTGTTATTACCCTATCTGTAAAGCGTCTGATGTAAAATACATAAAGTTTTACCTTAGGTAACCCACAGGTAAATCATCTAAAAATACAGAACAGTGTTTTGTTTGGGTTTTTTTTGTTCTGTTTTTTTGTTACCGTGCCTCCCTCAAAAAACATCAGATAAAAAATTATCCAAAAACTGTATATACCTCAAAATAGTAGCAATAGAAATACAGCTGAATCTGCATAAAAAAAGAAAAGTAAGAACAGGTATAACAAAAAAAAGCTATTGGTCCAAAATGTTCATTTTCTAATTTTTAGAGGAAATAAAACAAAACAAAAACTATAAAAAAAAAAACTGGGATAACCAAAATAAAATTATCATGTCATTTATATCACATGATGACTTACTAAATGCTTACACCTGGAAAACAATGGAACAATTGCATCTTTTTATTTCCATTTCACCTCCAAAATATTTTTTAAATAGTACCATAAAAAAGCAAAACTCATCACGTAAAAGGCAGGGATAAAAGATGAAAGCACCTTTGCTAATCCTTGAGTCAGAAACAGGTTAAAGAACGCAACCAATTTAAATATCTTTAAAGGGGTTTTGCCACGATGTAATGCTGACGTGGGATCCTCCAAAATGGGTATTTAATCACTTTTCTAATTATATGTGATTACAGAAATTGCAGTCTGAGAGAGCTACAGGCTAACTTACCTGCCCTTAGTTACTTAAAAGCTTCTATTAGATACGACCTGACAAGAGCTGCTGGCCGGGCTCGTGCAGATCACACTTCTTATCTGATGAGAGGGAGCTGAAGAAGCTTTCAAGGCACCGGGTAGAAATATGTTTTCTTTTGTATACAGAATCCACTAGTTGTAGTTTGATTATCTGAGTAGATCCCTATTTTATCTGATGACAGAGAACATGAAGAAGCTTTCAAGTTGCTGTGGAGAAAAGGTGTTGTCTTTTGTATACAGAATCCACTAGTTGTAGTTTGATTATTTGAGTGAACATTTCACACGATCCCTTATGCTCTGTGCTCTGGCTGTGTCTCTCGCTCTCTCAGCTCAGCATGGCTTGTTTACATCTGATTCTTAGCAGATAAGGCACGTCCTGGCAAAACCCCTTTAATGTAAATAAGCAAAGGTAAACTTTTCCACCATTTTATTATATATACAGCTCCTATGCAAATCTTTGTGTCTTTATGGTTAGTGAAAAGAAACAGAAAATTATACTTACCCACGCGCCTGCCACCAGTGCTGCTCCGAAGCTCCTCAGGACCAGCTCCTCTTCTCTTATGGGTTGTCTTCCCAACACACAGGAGAGTTTTGTGCTCCATTCACTTACAATGTGTGCCAGGAGTGTTTTTCTGTTGTTTACAATTTGATTTATAGGGAAAAAATGTTAATAGCATGTAGATTTTACTGTTTTACTGCCACATAAAACATCATACAAGAAGCAACATCAAAATACAAGGATTTGTGCAGACGCAATGATAACCAGGTAAATAAACTGTTGGCCTGCTTTAATGTTAAAGTTATAAAAGGTTTTTGTCTAGTGAAACATTGAAAGTAGATATGATATGACAACATTAGATATGACAGAACATTTACATTACCATTTTCTGTGTATTTCCCAGACTGCAATACGCATAAGTGGCCTGTCTCCTCTACGCAGTAGTCACGATATTGACACCGAAGAGAATGAAAGAAAATTCTTCAAGCCTGAACAACCAAGACAAGGGCAACATGGGCTTCATGGTAAAGGACACAAACATGGGAAAAAAGGGAAAAAAGACAAGGGAGGAAAGAATAAGCATAAAAATAAACATGAAGACTCTTCAGAAGAAGACAACGGAAATGAAGGCACTCAAGCTCCTCTACAAATAACAAAACCAGCCATTCAACCTGAAGTGATCCACAATCAGGAAATGTCCCCAAATGTCCCAACATGCCCTGGAAGAATATGGAAACCCATAAGCCCAACTCCTAGAATTCCTGCAGTTAAAAAAATTGACTTTGATGATTTCCTGTTTATTTTTGATGAAATAACATCTTCATCTGATCAAAATATAAAAAACAATAAGCCTCTCACCCCAAACCAAACGTCATGGTTTATCGATGAAGACCTACAAAATTAAATTCAGAAATCAGTAACGACCTCCATGCAAGCCGAAGTGTAATCTGCATTACTGCTCCTTTGGATTTGGCAATTGTGCTTTCAAAATAAAATTCCATATGTTACAAAGAAACATGTCATTCCTTATTGAGAGGCACAGCTCTTTATCCGCATAGTGTTACCAGAAGTTTATGCAAAGCCCTGTCTTGATCAGTGTTTGATTCTACTGTATTAATTATTATTAACAATCCCGTGCCAGTCATAGTGAAAAGTATTCATTTATACATTTCCTTAACAACCGTCCACTGTCTTTTGACAGTGGTGGATCCTGTTCTCTGTTGTAGATGACTACAGAGGGGGTTCGCAGCTCCCAATGTCGCAGATGCGATATGAACGGAGCAGTAGTTAACAGTTCCAGCAGTCTCTATGAACAGCAGGGATCAGAGGAAGCCTCCAATCTCTATCATTTAACTCCTTAATTGCCGCGGTCTGTGATGTTTTTATAGTGTAAAACTATACTTATAAATCACTATCTTCTGATGGCCATAACTCTTTATTTTCCCATATACAGAGCTGTGTAAGGGCTTTTTTGTGGGATGAACTGACGTTCATTGGCAACACTTATATGACTTTTTGATCGCTTTATCGCGAGTTTCAGGTCAGAAACGTGACGTCATTATTTTTTTTTCTGCATTTTAGCTTCCAAGCAGATGGCACAAAAATATATACGCCATAGATCACAGTGGGAAAGTTGGCGCAGATTTATCATTGAAATCAATGGGATTTGAAGTGGATTTTGACTTAATTCCAACACAGAATCTGTGTCAACTTTCATCACGTGTGCATACCTTTACTTTCAAAATAAAAATACAGTAAACGTGTCCCTCAACATACAATATTAACTAGCTACGGGATGACTGTTGTATTTTGAAGTCATATTTCTATGAAAAACTGGTAATTTGTTAGGAAGCCTTCAAAATGTCACCCAAGATAATGTAAAATGAAGATTAAAGAGAATTAAAGGGGTATTCCCATCACAGTAAGGGCTGTTGGAAGTGCCAATTATTTTAAAGTAATCAATTTTCAATATACATGTTGTTAAAAAATATGTGTGCTTCACCTAATACAGTCCTTTTTTTCACCTTCAACTTGCTCTCTTATCTCCATTGTGGCAATTAATTCCGTGTTTCTGTGACGTTGCCTGTGGTCGGGAGAGAGGAGACGTGTATTTTTGTGCATGTGCACTCATCTCCATCCCCCCTGGTCTGGCTAGGCCACAGGAACCTATTCTCAGAAAGTCTTTGATAACTCTGCATTACTGGCAAACACTGAAAGCACACAGTGGTGGTCGGTAACCAGGAGACAAGAGAGCAAGTTGAAGTTGCAAAAAGGCCTGTATTGGGTACAGCATACATATTTTTTAATAACATGCATATTGAAAATTGATTACTCTACAGTAATTGGCCCGTCCAGCAGCACTTGCTGCATACTTGCCAACTCTCCCGGACTGTATGGCAGACTCCCGCAAACAGCGTGGTTCTTCCGCACTCACAACAGAGTTGGGGAACCTCTGTACTAGAAGTGACACCAGGGCATCGACATTAAAAGTCGCTGTCCTGAAGCCACTGACTGTGGCTGGCATTGGTCTGACTGCATCCTACATAGGATGCTATCAGAGCAGCAGGCCCCAGTGCACTCATGGGAAGAGGGGTGAAATTGTGGGTGTTCTGCCCCCTCACCCCAGCAGAACACCATCTGAGGTATTCAGGCTGCTGGCTCTACAACAGGACTAGTAAATACATTTCCAAGGGTTGGAGGAGTGGGTGAGTGTGTTTGGGTGGGGGAGGAGAGATGAATATGTGTGAGTTGGGGAGGAAAAGGAGTTAATGCGTCTGTCTGTGAGCGGAGTCTGCATGTGTCAAGTGTCTCTGTAGGTGTGGGTGGGGGAACGGGGTGAGTGTGTCTGGGGTCAGAGGTGAGTGTGTTAATGTGTGGGGGTGGGTGGTGATGGAGGAAGGGGTGAGTGTTTCTGCGTGTAAATATAGGGGATTGAGTGTGTCTGGGAGGGAGAGGTGGGTAAGTTTGTCTGTTTGGTTGGGTGTTGTTGGTAGAAGAGGGCGAGTGTGGGGAGATGGGATTGAGTGTATCTGAGAAGGAGAGGTGGGTGAGTGTGTGTGCGTACGTTCGTCTGCGTGTGTGGAGGGGAGGGGTGTGTCTGTGTGTGTATAGGTGTAAAGGGGGATGTAGTTGGGGGTTTAGCGTGTAGGTGAGTGTATAGTGAGGTAGGGGGAGAGGGGTTGAGAGTGGGGGTGGGGAGATGGGGAGCAAGAGTAGATTGAGGGACCAAAAGGGGTGTGGTAAGGGTTTTAGAGTGAAGGTAGGGGGGATGAGCAAACAGTTTTTTTTATCTTAGAAACCTGTATGCCACTTGTGGGGGTAGGGAGTCACTCAGTTTTCCTAGACCCAGGATAGTCTATCAAGCTCAGTAATGCCCTATTTTAAAAATAACTGGGTACCACTTGTGGGGGATAGGGCGTCACCCAGCTTTCCTGGACACTTAATAGGCTATCCAGCCTATGTATGCATGTAATGTTTCTGTTTTTTTACAGGTTTCCCTTTTGGACTACGTCAGATTCGGCTTTCAGATTAGCTTTAGATATTTTTTTTAATAAAACGGTTAGCTAGGGCTGATGTAGGGGAATGTTTAAATAATTTTTTTGTGTGTTTAGTGCCATGTTTTTTTCCATATAATTCCAGTGTTAGTAATGGAAACGTCTGACAGATTTCTTGCCATTACTATCACTGGTGTGTGTTGTCAGTCAGCGGTGGTTTTTGTCACCATAAGGCTGACATTAAAGCCCTCTCACTATTACCCGAGTAACCAATGCACTAGGAATACTGGGAAGAGCCAGGTAACCATCAGAAGTGGACCCTCTAATGTGATGGTCCGCTTCTGGGGTGGCTGAGAGCTGGTCGATATCCATGGACCTTTCAATTCGGCTTGTATCCGCTGCTGTTTTTACCTTGACTGGTTACGAAAATTGGAGGGACCCTATTTCATTTTTTTTTATTTATTTATCTATTGAAAATCAAAAACTAGGCATCCATTTTAATCATACAATACATAAATAATTTTAAAATATAATTTCATAACCAGCCAAGTAAAACCAGCAGCTGCAGGCTGTTACTATCAGAATGGTAGGGTCCATGGATATTGCTTCCTTCCCATCCTAAAAATATCAACCCACAGTTCCCCCAAAAGTAGACCATCACATGAGAGATCCCACTTCTAAAGGTAAGCCAGCTATTCACATTACCCCTGGTGCTTTGGTTTCTGGGGTCCCAGTGACATACGGTTAGTATCAGCCTTAGGGTTAAAAAAAAAAAAAAAAAAACCTTGTTGGCAGAAAGCAAGTTCTAGCATCTGTGAGAAACCTCCATTACTAACACTGGAATAAAATGGCAGAAAAAACATAATATAAAAACATTTTATTTAAATAAACACTCTTCAACACCAGCCCTCGTTGACCATTTTATTAAAGAAATGGATCCAATGCTGATCAGATATAATCCAATAACTCAAACAACGTCCAAAGATGAAACCTGTATAAAAATACACTGCAAGAACATGAAAGCACTACTCTCCATCCCCTATACCTCCTGAAGATTATGCCTGTGGCTGATCTTCTGTGGTTGTAGGGAATTGAGTTCAAGCTGCAGCACAATCTCCAGGAGAGTGGTCCTCTGACATCCCTAGTGAGATTGCAAGCTGTGCTTTGTACCCCTTCCCCACCATTGTGTTATGTGTCCTAGTGCCAACACAAAATACAACCACCCCCTATTGCCCCATAAACCAACCACCAACTCCACCTATTACCCTATAGCCCCCTCATCTCATCTATCACCCCATGAACTCCCCACCACCTCCACCTATCATGTTTATACAGAGGGGGAGCAGAGGTTGGGAAGTTCTGAAAAAGTTAGACTTCTAAGGCCATGTTCACAAGGCGGGACGTAATTCAGTCCGTAATTACGCGCCGAAGTGTGCCAATTACGGGCTGAATCCGTCCCAGTAACTACGGTAATCCACAGTTCTCATAGAGAACTATGGATTATGTCTCCTCTCCCCGCCCGGCGTATCCGCCAGGCAGGGAGATAATTGACATGTCACTTTCTAGCGGCGTATACGCGCCGCTAGCAGTGATTGTCTATGGGCCGGTGAAGTGCCGGCCCCCCGCTCCCTCCCCCGCTCCCAGCCCGCCCCCGGCCACACGGCATAATTGCGGGACGTAATTACGTCCCGCAGTTAAGCCGTGTGAACCTAGCCTTAGATGTTTGTGTGTTAAATTTTGCAGAGATGAGTCATGACCGGGAGAAGTCATCATGGCGGTCTGGACAGGATGCAAAAGAAAACGGGAAAAAGAACAGCTTGAGTCATAGAAGATGTAGCGATAAATAAATGGTACGCACACCTTAAGTGTAAGGGGGAAGGGGCGGGTGCTAGGTGAACAAGGATCAATGATCCGCTTACAGTAAAGAAAATATTCACCGCACACCTAAATGATTTTAACTAGAATTTATTTAATACATGTCAAAGGCAATGATATAGAAGCACCAAAATCCAATAGTATTGCTAGACAAAATGTTTAACAAAAATCAATATACTGCACATGAAAAAAAAATTTTATGCAGAGAAAAAAGATGTCATAGTGAACGACGTTTCGGCTAATAGCCTTTCTCGAGAGACATCTGTAATAGGAAAAGTTGGTGTAAATAGACAAAACATAATCGAGGTATGACCAGAAAATAGAAAGAAAATTGGGACTTGTACAGGAAACCAATGGAATAACAAGTAAATAGGTATACTAGAAGTGAAAACGGAGAATAATGGAAAGCAGAAAGTACAGATATATTGTTGAGGAGAGAATACAGTATGTATAAGAGAAAAGAAAAGGGGTTGCTACAAATCAAGGATAAGAATGGTAAGAAAATTGAAGGAAATGGTTAGGGAAAAGATGTAAGTAGGAATAGGGATAGAGATGGTATGTGGGAGCCAAGAAATTGAGAAACAAGAAAAGATGTCTGAAATAAGTGGTGAGTGAGGTAAAACCAAAAATAAATAAATAAGGAAGAGGACATACATAGAGGACAGATGCAACAAGGCAATCACAAATATAAGAGAAATATTACCCCATATATCATCCATGTTATTTGATCTAAAAATTGACGAGGTAAATAAGTAAGTACATGTATGGGGGTAGATACAAGGCAATCAATAACGTATAAATAGAAAAAGTAAATAAGTAAGTACATATATGGGGATGAATACAATGCAATCAATAACGTATATCGTACTCCCGGTTAAGACTTGAAGGTTCAAGGGTGGATAATGTATGTATCCAATAGCATTCTCTTCTGAGTAGTGTTGCTATCCTATTACCACCTCTCCGGGGTATGGGAACCTGTTCAATTACTTGGAATCTTAATTGTGATGGTTGGTGATTATGCTGAGTAAAATGTGCCGGGATGGGAAGAAGGTTTTCATGGCAACGTATTGTAGATTTATGTTTAGATACTCTATCTTTGATAGATTGTGATGTTTGACCTATGTAAGCTTTACCACAAGGGCATTTAAGCAGGTACACCACGAAGTTGGAGCGGCAGGTGAAATAGCCTTTAATGGAAAATCTCTGGCCAGTTAATGGGTGTGTGAAAAATTCGCCTTTTGTGACTGACGAGCATTGTGCACAGTTCAAGCAAGGAAATGTCCCTCGTTTGGTTGTGGAGAGGGTTAATTGTCTAGTCGTGGGGCGTGTGGGGCCGATGTCTGCTTTAACTAGGTGGTCACGTAGGTTTTTCTCTTTTTTATAACATTGCAGAGGAAGACTCTGAAATGCTTGTATTTTTGGGTAGGTTCTTTTTAGAATCGGCCAATGTTTGCGAACAATCTGGTTAATTTTAGGCATGAAAGGATGGTACTTCAGTACGAATGGTATACGTTCAATGGCATTTTCAGTAGTCATTGGGGTTGTTGTGTGTCTATTAGGAACCTGGGATGTATCCAGTAATCTAGTAGGGTACCCACGTTGTTGGAAACGTGTTTTCATTTCGTCAAGTCTGTTTTGTCTCTGTGAGGGATCATGAACAATGCGGCATACCTGCGTGAATTGGGAACGAGGTAGGGATAGCTTGGTATTCCGGGAGTGATTGCTCTTATAATGCAAAAGACTGTTCCGGTCTGTAGGCTTAGTGTAGAGATCAGTTGTAAGGTGTCCAGTGGTATCGGACTTGACAGTGGTGTCAAGAAAATTGATGTTATCTGTACTATAGTTGATAGTGAATTGTAGGTCAGGGAGAACCGAGTTTAAGAAGGAGTGAAAGAGAAGTAAGGATGGAATGGTACCAGTCCAAATACAAAAAATGTCATCGATGAATCTTAACCAAAGAATGGAGTGTTCTGTAAAGAGGGGATAGTTGTAGATGTGATCCTGTTCAAACATTGCCATGTAAATGTTGGCGTAAGGGGGCGCCACAGTGCTGCCCATGGCGGTGCCTTTGTGTTGTAATCACCAACCATCACAATTAAGATTCCAAGTAATTGAACAGGTTCCCATACCCCGGAGAGGTGGTAATAGGATAGCAACACTACTCAGAAGAGAACGCTATTGGATACATACATTATCCACCCTTGAACCTTCAGGTCTTAACCGGGAGTACGATATACGTTATTGATTGCATTGTATTCATCCCCATATATGTACTTACTTATTTACTTTTTCTATTTATACGTTATTGATTGCCTTGTATCTACCCCCATACATGTACTTACTTATTTACCTCTTCAATTTTTAGATCAAATAACATGGATGATATATGGGGTAATATTTCTCTCATATTTGTGATTGCCTTGTTGCATCTGTCCTCTATGTATGTCCTCTTCCTTATTTATTTATTTTTGGTTTTACCTCACTCACCACTTATTTCAGACATCTTTTCTTGTTTCTCAATTTCTTGGCTCCCACATACCATCTCTATCCCTATTCCTACTTACATCTTTTCCCTAACCATTTCCTTCAATTTTCTTACCATTCTTATCCTTGATTTGTAGCAACCCCTTTTCTTTTCTCTTATACATACTGTATTCTCTCCTCAACAATATATCTGTACTTTCTGCTTTCCATTATTCTCCGTTTTCACTTCTAGTATACCTATTTACTTGTTATTCCATTGGTTTCCTGTACAAGTCCCGGTTTCACTCTACTGCGCCTGCGCCATTCCCGGCGCATGCGCACTACGTCCTCTTTGCCCTTACCCTCTTTATACTCCTGCGGCGTTGTGCGCGTGCGCGGCTTGTTACGCGCGCGCGCACAGGGTATATCCGGACGCCGGCCGGCATCGGCAGTTGCTGACGCCTCTACACGGGCTCCGGACGTCCCGCCGCACTTCTCCACTTACCTAGGTATTTTGTTTGTCTATCTTCCTCCCTAATACCTTTTATATTGCTCTAGTTCCCCCTTATAATGTAGCTGTCTTTTATTCCTAGCCCATGTTAGGCATACCTACTTCAATTTACAGCGGCTTCTCCTACTGGGACTCCATCCACAATACACTTATGGTAAAGCAACATCTTATTGCATCTTTACCTTTATTGGGTCTTTTATACCTATGGCCTTTCCTCTTATCAAATGTTTTTCTGTGTCCCAGCAAGTTCATGCAGACTTCATAATACTGCTGATCCAAACCCCTTTGTTCTCCTCTTCTACATACTCATGTGGTAAGCCATACTTACAGATTTACTATTTATTCCTCATTTTACTCATCGTTCTATTTCTTTACCTATTCATAGCAACACCCTCATGCTTCCTCCCTCTATTTCCTTTCTATTCACTACTATTTTTCCCTTTCTTCTCCCCTTTTTTTTTTTTTCCTCCCTTTTTCTCACCTGATTTTATGACTTTTTGTCTAATTGCTCTTATTTATCGTCTTTATCCAATTTTCTTTCTATTTTCTGGTCATACCTCGATTATGTTTTGTCTATTTACACCAACTTTTCCTATTACAGATGTCTCTCGAGAAAGGCTATTAGCCAAAACGTCGTTCACTATGACATCTTTTTTCTCTGCATAAAAAATTTTTTTCATGTGCAGTATATTGATTTTTGTTAAACATTTTGTCTAGCAATACTATTGGATTTTGGTGCTTCTATATCATTGCCTTTGACATGTATTAAATAAATTCTAGTTAAAATCATTTAGGTGTGCGGTGAATATGTTCTTTACTGAGGCATAGAAGATATCTCCTGTGAGTCTCTGGGTGTAACTGCACTGTAATCACTTATATGTCTACAGAGCCTGAATATAACTGGTATCTACCACTATATGATCACTGTATTTCATTAATATACAGTCTGCAAAGCCTGTGTACACTGGTATCTACCACTATATGATCACTGTTTGGTGGTAATACAAGTAGAAGTGTAATGGTTTAGGTTCAGGCACAGTTTGGTGGCATCTCCCAGCTCTCATGGATGCTAAATAAGCTATCCATAAATACTATTGGCAACGTAGGTATTTTAAAAAAATCATTCTTGTATCAAAAATTTAGTAAACAATCTTTACAGAGCCATTTGGCTTACCGCACATTAGTGGATTTGAATTCAGGTGAAACACGCTTATCCTCATCTGGAACAAAGTTCAAGTTACATTCGTATGATCATTTCATATTATTGAGGAGATGTGCCGAAGCACTTGTTGCACTGCACCCGCTGCTGCAACGTTTCAAAGGCTGGACGCCTTTTTCTTCAGTCATGGGCAGACGGTAGGAAACCACACTTATATAGTATGTTACAAATTTAACTCTTAATTACCTAAAGCCTAACAAAGTGAACGTAGTTTACTAGCGTGATATCCTTAACCTATGTAGAGCTGTCAAACATACACTACTATATACTATACTAAAATTATAAAAATGCTCTCAAGTTAAATGTCTCATTCAACCCCTTAGGGGTATGTGAGTCCAACTGATATATCCAAAATGCCTCTCTTTGAAGTAATTTATTAGATAAACACGTTTGATCTTGACTAGTCACCTCTTCTAATACACACCATTTTAAATCACTAACCTGATGTCTGGCTTCGGCAAAATGCCGTGCCACTGTAGGTTCGCCATATTTTATAGTATAGTTTTCAACTTTGTCCACTACAATGTCCTTTTTCAAGTAAGATCGAATGTTTGATTTATGTTCATTTAAACGTGTTTTTATAGCGCGGCTAGTTCGCCCAACATACACTTTGGGCACTTAAGCAAGTATATAACGCATGTGGTGTTACATGTGAAGTAATCTTTTATTTGTATACGAAAGCCTTTAGTGGGATGTGATATTTCAGAACCTTTTATTATGGCCGAACAATTTGAGCATGAAAGACATGGAAACGTGAACTTTTATATGCTGCTATCCTTTCTTGTCTTTGTCGTTTTAAACGACGTATGTCTGAACGTACTAATTGGTCACCTATTGATCTCCCTTTTTTAAAAATATACCTAGGTGACTGTGCAGATAAATGGCCAAATTTCTCATCTTTCTTCATTATTGGCCAAGATTTTTTTAATGTATGAAGTATCAAGCCTGCATGTTTGTTGTACCTACCAATAAAGAAAAGCCTGTCATCTTTTTTCTTATGTTTAGTAGCTAACAACTGCTCTCTAGGTATCTTTAAAACCTCTCTACTTTCCCTTAAAACAGTTGCCTCATCATATCCTCTTTCCACACATTTTTCTACTATCCTCTGCATACTATTAAGATATTCCTGATCTGTACTACATATTCTCCTTGCTCTAACGAATTGTTCCTTAGGAATGCCCTTAAACACATCAGGAGAATGATAACTGTGTCTATAAAGCATCTTATTTCTATCCATGGGTTTTGAATACATGGTAGTAATAAAACTCTGATCTTTTAGCGTAATTTTTACATCCAGGTAATGGATTACTTTTGAATCCATTTCCCTAGAAAAAGAAATAAGAGGATGACAGGTATTAAGATAGGTAACAAACCTATTAAACTCACTCTCTGACCCACGCCAGAGGATGAAAACTTCATCCACATAGCGAGTCCAGAGAACAAGATTGGAACGAAAAGGTGATGACATAATGTACTTTTTTTCAAAATAAGACATATAAAGATTAGCAAAACTTGGGGCTATAGGTGAGCCCATTGACGCCCCTTGGCGTTGTACATATAAGGTATCACCAAAACGAAAAAAAATTTTTTGTAAGCACAACTGATAGTAACTGCATAAGAAAAGAGATAAATTCATTAGTAAGGTTAGGGTCTTCACTCAATACCTCCCTTATCACTTGACTCCCTTCATCTAATGGGATATTAGTAAATAAACTTTTAACATCTAAAGTTTCCATAAATGTAACTTCACTACCATCTGTTTGTTGTAAAAATTGACCCATATCCTTTAAACAATTCTCATCACGATATACCATTTTCTGCAAGAAGATATCTAGGTATACAGCTATAGGTTCTAATATTGACCCAACACCCGATACAATCGGGCGTCCGGGTGGTGGATTAGCCTTATGGATTTTTGGAACCAAGTACAGTATATGTGCTATAAGTAAATTTTTAATTGATTTATCAATCCTAATTCAACAGCCTCCTCTAATATATTATCAATCATTTTTGCAATTTCTTCTGTTGGATCATAGTCTAGTTTGTGATAGACGTTCAAATCTTCAAGTTGTTTTCTGGCTTCACACAAATAATCATCCTTTTCCATAAGCACCGTAGCGCCACCCTTGTCCGCTTTCTTTACAATAACAGACGTAGTATTTCTTAATTCCTGTATAGCTTTCTTTTCACCGTATGTTAAATTTTGATGGATTTTCTTATCGCATGCTTCCCAGGGGACTCCTGGATTGGCATGCAATTGTGAAGCACGCATTAGGAGGAAGAAGGGAAACGTATTTAATTTATTAAATAAGCTATCCAACCTCCAGGAAAGCTGGGTGACACCAAAACCCTCAATTAGCTTTCTTTCAGCTTTCTTGTAGTAGGCATGGCCTTTGCAAAAGGGTGTGGTTTGTAATAAAGTGGGTGTGTTCTATAAAAATACTGGAAGCAGAACTCTATACACGCTGCAACTACAAATCTCCACGAAGGCTACTTTCAAAAGATGGCAAGTATGACTAGCTGTGATGGGAATACCCCTTTCAGCAGGTAACTAATACAGATAAGTCCTTACATAAACCATCAGAAAGAGCTACTGGAAGCTGGAAATCACAATCTCTATTTTGAGGACGGGAGCTTCTTGGGTCATGTACTTTATACATAATGTAGAAAAAAAAAACTGGGACCCTAACTTAGTACCCAAAGGAGCTACTCATCCTGGCACATGTAAAGAGCAGTACAGAACATGTAGGACCGCACTGTACTATAGAGATGCACTTTTATAGATGTTTTACAAGTAAAATATTCATGATACTCGGTTGGATGTTTCAGTCAATCACATGAGCTGCAGATCAGCAGTATCTGTGACAGTGTATTGTGAGTGTGGGATCAAGGTACAATATACAAGGAAAAACCATTGTTTGGTGAAAATATTGTATATTGAGGCCACTGTAATTTGATGAACTGTATATGTTTGTTTGTTTTTTTCAAACACTGGTGAAAGGTCTTAAAAATGTGCATAGTCACATATAGTGCCACTGAGAGGAAAGGATTAGTATTTCCAGATAATCAGCTGTACTTTTTTTGAATATAAAGCTATGGTAACGTAGTGTATGGTGCAACCTGCATAAAAAAATGAATGAGCCATTGCATGACTCAGCAGTGTCCCGCTGTTATTATGTGCTTCACTTAATTGTACACAATATATGGGATTTCTACCTCCTCAGCACGGCTTCACACACTGCTAGACAATCATACGTTCATGCTGTTCAGTTACTAGGTTGAATTCCCACAATATGGAACAGCTGTAGATTTTCAATGCGGATTGAGCATGAAACATTTGCAGTACTTTACAGTACAAAACATATAATTTGAGTTTTTTCAATACACAAATCAAACGTAGAAGAAAAAACTATGAGTTTATTTCAGTGCAATATTTGGCCTTGCTGTCACACAGAAAAATCCCCCTTTTTAGCCGTGTTCTGAATGGAGCATATGTGACCCGGGGTAAGCTCTACTGTTACTTTTCTGATTAAGTGTAAATTAGTTACTTATCCTTGGCCATTAGAGGGCGCCAGAAGTACCAGCACACAGCATGGTTGGTTGTACAGCACAGAGGACTAGAACAGTCAAACTAGTGTTGTGCATGCTAAAAAAAGGGGGAGGAGACAGAAGTTGCTGGAACACTGTTGGAGGAGTGAATTCTGGGTAGTTTAAGGTCCTGAGACAGAGTGAAGGACACAGAAGAAGTGAGAGACAGTAAAGACAAAATCCTGTTTTTATGCTGCAGCCATTGCCCCCCAGACAATGAAGAGAAACAGCCAGCAATCACAGCTCAGGAGTGACAGGATATGACTGGTGAACCTCAGGTATCTGTGAGCTTATTACCCCCTGTTAGCAGTTAAACTGTGTGAATCCCAGGAGCCATTTGCTTGCTGTTTTCATTGATGTTTACTGAAGTTACGTATGGAGAATGGACTTGAATAAAGCCTGTTAAATGCCCTACAGTGGAAACTGTTACCTTTGATGTGTGCTGTGAAGAGAATAATAACAAGGACCCAACTCACTGCAAACCCCCCCAGTTCCTTCAGAATCCGAAAGAACTCTTCATACCCCACGCTGCAACCCTATCACAGTGGCGTGTGGATAACATTTTTGGTGGCCCGTACGGGGATTTTGAGCGGAATCTGAAGTAAAAAAACAGGGGTGAACACCCTGAAGAGTGAGGGCCCTCAGGCAACCTGAGAGGGAGTCTCCAGGGGCCAGGCCAGAGCGAGGACGGAAGATTTCAGCAGCGCAGGGAAAGGTTCATCAGCGCTTTCCACCAGTGATTTCCGTGCACTTTCCCTGCAAGGGCTGAAGCAAGCATTAGGGGGATAGCTTACTGCCTGCATAGCCCGTCATATCCCAGCACAGATAATTGTCAGCACAAGGCAGCAGAGTGCCCTGCAGCAAGTTAACCAGTCTTAAAGGGCCAGCGCTAAACAAAAAGAAAATCCACACAAATTCAGCCATGGATGTGGAGGGACACAACAATAAGATCAGTGAGTCTCTGCTGCAGTTGTCCTATGCAGAACTAGGAACAGTCGCAAGATTTATGAAACTACCAGAGGACCATCTTGCTCGTGCACATAATCGCCGACATCTTTTGACAGTCCTGAATCAATTACTGGATGAAATGGAAGATAGTGAGGAAGGGGAAACGCATGTTGGCCTTTCTTCAGAACTAACTCAGTTTATTGACAGCTTGTGAGTTGGGGAACCAAAAAACAATTTCAGGCAACAGAAAGTGACATGTCTTCCCAACTGACACAGTGAAGGAGCTAAAAGACCAATTAATGGCTTTACAAAAGCAGTGCAGGAATCTGCAAAGACAGTTGAGAAAGGGGTCAGTCTGATAAGTTCCAGTCTGCTCCAAACCAGACATAAAGAAGATCAATCCACCCCAAGAGATAAACCATCCGCAAAGAATTCAAAATAAATGGCCAAAAATTGGTGAACGAGAACAGAAAGAAGAGATGTCTTACACTAACCTGATTCACCAGATAGACTGGGGATAAACAAGGGTATCGGGGAAGAGAGATTATTGAGGTGGTAGTGAAAGCCATTAGTCCAGGGTTGCATCTCAGTTTATGTTAGGGGAGGAAGACCAACCTCACCTTGCTCCAGTTTAAGAACAAATTAAAGGCATTAAAAGGAAAGAAAGCCCCTCTGATTTGTATCACCAATGATTAACATCTCCAAGACCGCAAAAAGTCCCTGGGACTTCTTGTTCAGAGCCTTTTGCACTCAAAGAAAAAACTGTTGTTTGATCCAGAGACGAAGAGGCTGAGGTGAGGTTTGATGTGGGGCTAGTTCAGAAGAAGTTCCTGAGGTCAATAGGGACAGGTTACTTAGTGGAAACATCAATTTTCCAGCTGAAACAGTACTTGAGGACCCTTTTATCTCAGATGAAGTGTTGATTGAGAAGATAAATGAGGCAGTAGTCTTGAGCTAGAGAGAGAACAAAAGCTGAAGAAGGGCTGTACTGGTAAGACTACGAAAGAGAGTCAACCAAAAGTTGCCACCATGAGCGTGCAGCCAGAAGGTAACAGGGAGCAAGAACCCTTTCCCATCCACCTCTAATCACCAGAAGGTACCGTTTAAGAAAAAAACAGTGGACACCAACTGGGAGGAAGTAGTGAGTGAATTCAGTCGGAACTAGCAGAGATGAAGCAATTTTTTTACAGACGGCGACCAAGTCAAAACCAGCAAGGCACAGGGGTAATTTCCAGAATAGAAGACACCCTCCCTGTGGGGCCCTTTCCCAAGACCCCAAATTTCAAGACATTTAACTTTTTGTCACTGTCTTAAATGTGGTCAAGAGGGACATTATGCAAAAGAGTGTAGAGTGCCAAGATTCAAGCAGCTAAAAGACAGAGGGTTGCTGGGAGGGGCGACCATAACCTCAACACAAAGGCAGCCCCAAACCCAAAAACAACCTCTACATCCTAATACCATCCAGGATGAAGAACAGTTTGCGCCAGTACTACCCACAGGTGTGTGACCAACAGTTACAATGGGACAGCATCTCTGTCACAAGCATTCATTGTGGCAGCTCTACTTTTTAAATGCTCAAGAGCAGAAAATATCAGTAAAAACCAGAACCTCATAAGCCTTATTGGTGAAAAGTGCCTGATCCAATGTAAATTAATTGGACTACTTGGTAAAGCTCTGTGGGATACAGGCGCCAAGCCAGTATTCTAAATGAAGGATGGAGAAGACACTATCTATCATGCACAACTCGGTCAGTGGAAGCTCTTATAGGCCCTGGAGAATTTTGTGGACGGCGGTGAACCAGACAGAGATACCCTTTTAAAGGATGGGTTGAGTGACTTTTCAGCTCACTGCTAAGAACAGCAAACCCCATTGAGTTATTAATCCCTTTTCCTAGTCACAAGTGACAATCTGGGGCAGAAGAACCAATCATCGGTTTACAATGTGATTGAGGAAGTGATCCACAGAACAGTTCTCTACCACCATTGGTAGATTCTGTAGCAACACCTTTGCCCTACGCGACAAAGAAGCCAAAACAGTTGTGGAGTTAAGAAAAACAAACGGTTAAAGTGGCTTTCAGAGAAGTCAAAGTAGGTCTGCACCCCATTACTATTCAGCTAACACCGCCTTAAGAGTGAAGTGTGGTGTGAGGGTGGAACCACGAAAGAAGTCACAGAGAGCTGGTTTGTCCCACAAGATCCTACACGCTTCCGAAGGCATCATTACAGGTGAGACTGTGGTGACAAATTCCCTTACAGTGGGTTGCAAAAGTGCCTGTGTTAGTTATGAACTCCTCAAAACATGAAATGGGGTTGGACCCTAAAACTGTATTGGGACACCTTAAAGCTATAAAAACAGTGAAAACCCACCCAATGTTAGGCCATTTTTCAGATTTCTCGGGTGAGCACAACTCCAAACCCCTTGTTAACAGTTGCGCCCCTGAGCAGGAATGTCCCCCTCCAGAGAACAGTGGGACCCCCAGTGTCTCTTGAGCATCTGAGTGCAAAAGAACAACAGATAGTGAGACAAATGTTTAAGAGAGGAGTGTCATGCAATTCTCTAAGGATGATTCTGATGTAGGTTGTATTCCATCACTCCATCTGAAAATCAACCTTAGGACACTACTCCAGTAACAAAGAGCTACAGGTCCCGTGCCAAAACCCACTACAAAAAGGAAGTAAAAGAGTACCTTCAAGACCTCATCAACAGGGTTGGATTCAGAAGTCCAAGTCATCTTATTCATCCCAATTGTCTGTGTCAGAAGAAGGATGGGACACTGAGACCTGCTGTGATTACAGAGAGCTGAACCAGAGGTCAGTCTGACTGTCATCAATCCCAAAAGATCCAAGACACGCTAGACAGTTTGTCCGGAAAGTACCATGTTCTCAGTCCGGACCAAGGCAAGGCTCCCACCAAGGTTTTGTAGAAGAATCCAGCAGGCCAATAACAGCTTTCATCACACCTGGGGATTGTATGAGTAGATCCGCAGCCCCTTTGTACTCATTTTCTGCTCCTGCGGAATTCCAGAGAAGCATGGAGATCTGCATGGAGGGCCTGAGAGATGACATTTGTCACCCATCCTAGATGAAATCTGATACACAGTAAGACATTTTATGAACACATAGAGAATTTTGAGAATTTGTCTTGCAGCGATCCCAGCACATGGAGTCAAGCTGACCCCAAAGAATGGTGAACTGTTCAAAAGAAAAGTCAGGTTCCTGGGAAAAATCATGTCTGGAGATGGATATATATGGACCCAGCTAAAATTCCCCCATGATGGCACTGAAGAACAAACCCCCACCCACTGTGGGAGAATTGAGAAAGGTCCTAGGCTTCCTATCCTATTACGGACTTAACATCCAGAACTTCTCCAAGATTGCAGCTCCCTTGTATGCTCTCTTAGCGGGAACCTCAAGCCGAGTGACACCAGAAGAAAAGAAGTTGACAAGGCAGACCTAAACCCAAGCAAAGAACTCTCCTTCTGCCCAACAACCTATAAAATGGACCGCCATCACAAGAAGTGCTGGAAGAGTTGACTAAATGTAAGTCAAACCACCAGTCATGGGATACCCGGACTTTAATGTTCCATTTGTAGTTCATTGTGATGCATCAAAGTGGGACTTGGAGCAGTCTTGTACCAACGTCAAGATGGCAAGCTTAAAGTCATTGGCTATGGTTCCAGAACTTTGACAGCAGCTGAGAAGAACTACCATTGCATTATGGAAAACTAGAGTTCCAGCCATGAAGTGGGCTATCTGTGAAAGAATTCAGAGATTAATTGTATTCAGGGCCCCGAGTTTGTGGTTTACACAGACAACAACCCACTAACCTATGGGCCTCACTACTGCAAAACTAATGAACTGGTCAGAGTGGGTGGGAGAAACTAGCAGACTTTAACTTCAGCATCAAAATCGTCCAGGAAAAGCGAATGTTTAGCAGAAAGTATTGTCTAGAATGCCCTTAGAACCAGAAAATTCATGCAACAGTGCTTGAAGAAGTTAGTTTGGAAGTATGATGAGTACCGAAGTGAAGCAGTACATGTCCAGCGAGAAAATACACACCAATGTGGGGCCCATAACAGTGGAAGAGACAACAAAGGATGTGGAACACTTCATACCTTTTCAATCCGTCAACTTTTCCAAAGAAGCTATCAGAACAGTCAGAAAGAAGACAAAGTCCATTGAAGGAAATGCTCCAGTACATCAACCAAGATAGACTAACCAGTAAGAAGGGAGGGACACAGAGTCTCGCTACAAGCCTCTTGTTGAGAGAACGGCCCAAATTACACCCCAAATTTAGATGGTATACTCTACCGCAAAAGAGGGCCAAACCTGCAGTTGGTATGCCAAAAGTTTACCATCGGATGGTGTTAAGGGAACTTCACGAGAAAATGGGACACTTGGGAGTTAAAGAACAGTGAACCTTGCCCGTGAACGTTCCTTTCTGGCCATACATGCAAAAAAGATATTGAACATTAGTGACCAGAGAGTGTGGCTGTTTAAAAGACAAGCTCCCCAACAAACCGACAAGAGCCCAAATGGGTAACATTACAACCACATACCCGTTCGAGATAGTGTCCATAGACTTTCTACACTTGAGAAATGTAAAGGAGGATATGAATATCATCTTAGTGGGTTTTGGACCATTTCACCAGATTTGCCAAGCCTACGCCACTACCAACAATCTGGGAAAAACAGCAGCAGAAAAGAATTTAATGACTTTGCATTAAAGTTTGGATTTCCTACAAGGTGCATCATGAAACCAAGGAAGAGAGTTTGAAAATCAACTCTTTGCCAAGTTAGGAAAGTATTGCAGAATTCAGAGGTCCTCATACAACACCTTACATCCACAAGGTAATGGACAGGTGGAACGTTTCAATCATACTCTACTGTCGATGCTAAAGACTCTAACATCTGAAGAGAAAAGAGAATGGAAAACTCCTTAACAAAATTTGTCCATGCCCACAACTGCACAAAAGGGGATGCAACAGGTTACTCCCTATTCTACCTGTTATTCGGCAGATCTCCACGATTACCCCTTGACATTATGTTCGAAATTACCAGGTCAGAGACCTACAAGACTTAAACCCCGAATATGTTCGTGCATGGAAAGAAACGCATGGCAGAGGCATATAATATTGCTTCAAAATTTGTTACTGAAAGACAGAGCAAAAAGTAAAGCACATTATGACCGGAAGTGTAATGGAGCAGAATAAACATCAGGTAGCCGTGTGTTACAGAAACTTACAAGAAAAAAGGTGGGCCAAAGGAAAAACTTCGTTCATACTGGGAAGACAAGATCTAAGGGCGTAGTCAAAAGGAAGAGTGACGACAGCCAGTTTATGAGATTAAACCCGAAACAGGAGGTAACAAGACAAACTCTTGCATCGGAACTGTTGCTACCTTGTGACTACCTACCACCAGAGAGACCAATCCCTGAAGCAACAAAACCCAAAAAAAAAACGTCAAAAAGACAGCAATCTAAAGTATTGCTCTTTTAGAAAATGACTCAGAAGCTCAGATGGGAAGATCAACCTAATATGCTTCGTAAAGCCCGTAAAAATTTTGACTTAAATCTGAAGCTGTAGAATTTGTGCCAAGGAGTTATCTATGAAATTGGGAAAAAGCAGAAAGTACAACAAAAACCAGTTGAACAGATTCAAGATCCAGAAATAGTGGATCCAGTTGTTGAGTTAGAGACTGTTGATTCAATTACAGCTGAACCAGAGGATGAACCAGCAGTAGATCCTGAACTTGAAATCGCAGAGACTAATGAACCAGAAACATCAGAAGAATTGTCAAGCAGAAAGGTTTCCTCAAGAGAAAGAAGAAGACCATGATGCTGACTTATGACATTTGGGAGAACCGAGTGCGGTACCAAGAATGTTCAGTTTTAAAACAGGTATTATTTCCTGCAGATCAGGTAAACAGCTGAGAAGTACTTTCTACCACCATTTTCTTGAAAGACCACAAAATGGTTTTAAAAGACTGTTCCATGGGCGAAAAGTAAAAGAATTTCTTAGCTAGTTAGGTAGGAATTGGCTGGTTAGAAGATGGTCGGAAAATATTCCAGCAGAAAAATATAAATGTCAATTTATTTCTTGAAATTGTTTTTTTGTTGTTTGCTCTTTCTCTTTTCTTCTTTTTCAGGAGAATGTCATGCAAGTAGCTAAGAGATAGCTTAGGATGTTTAATAATTTACATTGTTCCTTTATTATTGTCAAAATCTTGAGGTTGTCACCTCTCTTTAAGTAGAGGCAGGCCTAGAAAATAGTACTACAGTTGTAGTAAAACGGGAAAATGGAACCAGTAAGACACTGTTACTTTTGAGTGTTGGAGACCGGGCAAACACTTAAAGATAAAAAATTATTTAAGGTAAATGCCTACCGACTAAACTAAGAAGTCTAGTAGACTCTTTATGGACTGTCCTCAACTATTGTAAGTTGCTGAATGTCAAGGACGACATTAATCCAGAGGGGGAGAATGTGACCCGGGGTAAGCTCTACTGTCACTGTTCTGATTAAGTGTAAATTAGTTACTTATCCTTGCCATTAGAGGGCGCCAGAAAATACCGGCACACAGATGGTTGGTTGTACAGACAGAGGACTAAACAGTCAAACCAAATGTTGTGCATGCTTTGAAAAAGGGGAGGAGACAGAAGAACACTGGAACACTGTTGGAGGAGTGAATTCTGGGTAGTTTAGTTCCTATGAGACAGAGTGAAGGACACAGAAGAAGTGAGAGACAGTAAAGACAGAATCCCGGTGTATGCTGCAGCATTGCAACCAGACAATGAAGAGAACAGCCAGCAATCGCGCTCAGGAGTGACAGGATATGACTGGTGAACCCTCAGGGATCTGTGAGCTTATTACCCCCCTGTTAGCCCGTTTAAACTGTGTGAATGCCAGGAGCCATTTGCATTGCTGTTATCATTGATGTTTACTGAAGTTACTGTATGGAGAATGGACTTGAATAAAGCCTGTTAAACTGCCCTACAATGGAAACTGTTACTCACTGCAAACCCCCCCAGTTCCCTCAGAATCCTAAAGAACTCTTCATACCCCACGCTGCAACCCTATCACAGTGGCGTGTGGATAACACATACTACATAAACCGTTGAGCCATATTATTATGACCACCTTTGACATCAGTAGCTCATGAAGGAAGTCGTGAGCTGACTTGGTTGGTATATAAATTGTGTCCAATAAATAAGATAGTCCAATATCCCTAAATGTGGTCATGATCAACATGGACAATTTTTCAGACTTGCAAAAATAATAGTTATTGGATTTCAGGCCAAAGGTTGCATTATTTCTGAGGCTGCACAGTTAGTGAGTTGTTCATGTGCTGCTGTGGTCAATGTGTTTCATGAGTGAACAAATGGCACCATTGCAAATAAGCAATGTAGGAACTTCAGAGCATCACGTGTCCTTGATGTGGGAGGTGAACATCAGCTATAGAGGTGCACAAGGGAGGACCAACGCCTTACAATGGAGCAGCTCACCGCCAAAATGAACCAGGGGACTACCAGATGTGTGTCTAAAATGACAGTTCAGTGAATCCTACTTGTATGGGGGCTCTGAAGCAGATGTAGGTTCACTGCACCACAGCTAATGAAGTTGCATCTGAAGAAAGGTTCACTATTTATGGCAGTATCGAAATTGGACCTCCGCTGATTAACAAAGGGGTGCCTATTTCCATGAGTCACGTTTTCTGCTTTATCAAACAGATGGACGTTGGCATGTCAGGCCACAAACATCATAGAACAAACATCCTGCAATCATTGCTGGAAGAACACAACCTGGTGGTGGCAGTTTTATGAATTAATTACTGTAAAAATAACATTATTATGGTATGGTGAATGTTTCCATGGCATTCTCTGGGCCCACTCATTCATGTAGAAGGCACTGTCATTCTCCAAAGATTTGGATATGAATACATCCGTACAGATCATAATTACAGAGTTAGTACCGTTGAAAAAAGATACATGTCCCTCAAGTTCAACCAAAGGTGGGTAAAATGTGGATGACGGAAGGGAGATAAGGAATTCAAGCCCAGCCTCCCCACTGGTGAATGCCCTGAAACCCACAAGGCAAGAACCAACCTGCTCCAGGGAAGATTCCATCTTTGACCCCATTGCTGCCACCAGACAGGATCTTGAATTTTCAGCATATAAACCCATACATTCTGAAAGGGGCATTGCTAGGCAGTTTTATCCGGGACACAAGCCCTGGATAAAACTGCCTGTGCCCCGAACCTCACCGGGCTCCAGGCTGCTGCCCTGGGCCTGGAGTGCCGACAGTCTCTTCAGCTGTATATGCGTCCGTTGGATACACATACAGCTGAAGGCTTCCGTGGAGCAGAGAGCGGCGTGATGTCGTCACGCCATCTGTGCCGGGAAGAAGACGGAGTCCAGCGGGAGCTTAAAGGTTGGGGAAAAGGTGAGTACTGTTATTTTTTTTATAATGCCCTATTACCTGCCTAGCTATATTGGAGGCCCTATATTATCTAATTATATACACTGGGGCCCTATATTACCAAACTATATATATTGGAGGCCCTAAATTACCTAATTATATATACTGGGAGCCCTATATTACCTGCCTGGATATACTGGGGGCCCTATATTACCTAATTATATATATTGGGGCCATATATTACCTGCCTGTATATACTGGGGGCCCTATATTACCTAATTATTTATACTGGGGTCCCTATATTATCTGCCTGTATATACTGGGGGCCCTATATTACCTAATTATATATACTTGGGGCCATATATTACCTAATTATATATACTGGGGGCCCTATATTACCTGCATGTATATACTGGGGGCCCTATATTACCTAATTATTTATACTGGGGTCCCTATATTATCTGCCTGTATATACTGGGGGCCCTATATTACCTAATTATATATACTGGGGGCCAGATATTACCTAATTATATATACTGGGGGCCATATTACCTAATTATATAGATAATGTGGGCCATATTACCTGCCTAGCTGTATACTGGGGGCCATATTATCTTCCTAGCTATATACTTGTGGCCATATTACCTAACAATATATATACTGGGGACCATATTACCAGCCTAGCTGTATACTGGGGGCCATATTACCTGCCTAACTGTATACTGGGGGCCATATTACCTGCCTAGCTATATACTAGGGACCATATCACCTGCCTATAAACCTACCTAATAGGGACCTACAAAGGAGTCATGGCCAGGAGAAGCCATCATGGTGGTCTGTGCCAGATGGAGAAGAGAAGGGACAGTGAACGACTCCTGTGAGTCACTAAATGTAACTGCAGTGTATTCACTTATATTTTCTGCAGAGAGTCTACATACAACTAGTATCTACCACTATATGGTCACTGTATGGTGTTAATACCCTGTTTTCCCAATAATAAGACAGCGTCTTATATTAATTTTTGCTTCTAAAGATGCACTATGTCTTATTTTCAGGGGATGTCTTATTTTTCCACAAATAAATTATAGCATGCTATACTAGGTGTGTGTGTGTATATATATATATATATATATATATATATATATATATATATATACACTCACCGGCCACTTTATTAGGTACACCATGCTAGTAACGGGTTGGACCCCCTTTTGCCTTCAGAACTGCCTCAATCTTCGTGGCATAGATTCCACAAGGTGTTGCAACGATGCTCAATTGGTACCAAGGGGCCCAAAGAGTGCCAAGAAAATATTCCCCACACCATGACACCACCACCACCAGCCTGAACCGTTGATACAAGGCAGGATGGATCCATGCTTTCATGTTGTTGACGCCAAATTCTGACCCTACCATCGAATGTCGCAGCAGAAATCGAGACTCATCAGACCAGGCAACGTTTTTCCAATCTTCTACTGTCCAATTTCGATGAGCTTGGGCAAATTGGAGCCTCAGTTTCCTGTTCTTTTGCTGAAAGGAGTGGCACCCGTTGTGGTCTTACTGCTGCTGTAGCCATCTGCCTCAAAGTTCGCCGTATGTGCGTTCAGAGATGCTCTTTTACCTTGGTTGAA
>JAODAL010012768.1:0-94064 GCA_025379985.1 Phyllomedusa bahiana
CACCTGTTTTGGGGATGTGTGATGACGCATTGCGGCCCACGTGGTCTTTCTGCAGAATTTGCTTGCGAGCGCTTCATCACTGGACGAGGAGGAATACGATGGGGTAGTGTCAATACGGGTCCACCTCAAAAAGGGAGAGGGCGGTCGCAGAAGTCCGCAGATATGATTCCGCCAGCACAGTCAGCGCAAACCCGCTCCTCGCTTATCGCCGTCAAAAGGTTCCAGGACCTCTAAGCCTGGGCCTTCTTTGAGCAAGCCTCTGATTCACCCAGCGATGTCATATGCCGCCTTTGCCGTAAACGCATAAGTAGAGGCAAGAACTTAAGTGGTTAACCACCACCAACATGTCTAGTCACATGCAGCGAATGCATGAGTTGAAATGGAGGCAACACTTGGCCAAAAAAGGCCAGACCGACGCCGGGCTCCAACCACTGTCACACCCTCTGTCTCCGCCTCCTCCCCTCCCCCACACCAAGCGTTCCTCAGCTGCCATGTCTTCAGACTCATGATCAGGGATCAGCCTCCGCTTCAGCCTCCACCGTCGCCCGAGTACCACCAGCACCACAGAGACCCATCCTACCCCTTTCTCCTTCCGCCACTTTGCAACCTGCACGCTGTACAGCGGCCAGTCTAGCAGCCAGCCTTCTGTCTTCCAGGTTTTGGAGCAGAAGAAACACTTTAAACCAAACCATCCCAAAGTCAAATGCCTGAATGTCGGCATTGCCAGGCTTTTGGCCTTGGAAATGTTGCCTTTCTGTCTGGTGGACACAGATGGGTTCCGCCACGTCATGGCCCTTGCCTGCCCCCAATACCAGATGCCGAGCAGGCATTTCTTTGCCAGAAAAGCCGTCCCTGCCCTGGCCAGCCACGTGTCATCTAAAATTTCAAGCGCGTTGTCTGCATCTGTGTCCGGAAAAGTCCATCTGACCACTGACACATGGACTAGTAAGCACGGCCAAGGCCGCTATATCTCTGTGACAGCTCACTGGGTGAGCTGGGTGGATGTCCCTGTTGATGACGGTGGCTCTCAGGCTTGGCGCACGCTCTTCAAAACCGCAGGGATGGTGCAGGGTTCTTTCCCCCAAGGTCCTCTAGTGGCATCACGGCCCAGAGAAACCAGGCCGTGTTGAAATTAATCTGTCTTGGAGACCGTCCACACACAGGTCAGGAGCTGTGGACGGCTCTCCGCAACGAGACCGAGCGCTGGCTGGGTGACAAGAACCTTGTGCCAGGCAAGGTGGTGTGCGATAACGGGCGAAATCTGTCTGCCGCCTTAAGATCGGTAGACTGGAGCACATCCCTTGCTTGGACACATGTCATGAACCATCGTCGCCAGAAATTTTCTAAAGCGCTACCCGGGTCTGGACTGCCTGCTGAGGAAGGCTCGAGGTCTGAGTTCGCACTTCCGCCGTTCGCACCCTGCTTCGTCCCGCCTGGCTGCATTGCAGCGTCAGCTCGGCCTCCCCGTCAACCGTCTCATTGTTGACGTGGCAACACGCTGGAATTCCACCCTCCACATGCTCCAGAGATTGTGGCAGCAGCGCAATGCCATTACGCAGTACGAAGTGACACATGGCCTGACAAGCAGCGGTGCGGACCTCGGGGTGTTGAGCCACCGAGAGTGGAGGCAGGTGAAAGAGCTCTGCACCATTCTTGCCAGTTTTGAAGAAGCCACCAAAATGGTCAGTGCGGACAATGCCCTTGTCAGCATGAGCATTGTGGTGATCTTAGTTCTGGAACGATCGTTGGACACTCTGAAACATCAGGTCCTACCAGCGACGGAGGAGGAGACGGACACAGATGCAGACACGGAGCCTTTCTTTCTGTCGAATCCACAATGCCCGACAGTTTCACAATTTTATTGGTCTTCATTAGGTAGTGGTTCGGGGTCCAGGGCTCGTGCAAGGCGGCGCCTCAGTTCTCAGGGTGCATCATCTGAGGCAAGTAAGGTCTGTGTTGAAGCTGTGCCGGAGGAAGCGGAGGAGGAGGAGGAGCTATTCCTAGACACCGACGTTACCGACGTCCCTGCCTTGGAAAGAGGTTGGCGCGAATTTGAGGCGGAGGAGGAAGATGAGGAAGATCAGTTTGCTAGTGCCCCTCGACCCAGAGGCTTAGGAAATCAAGGCTCCTTTTCACATGAGTGCTTGGATGCTCCATTTCCTCCAAACATGATCCTCGCATTAAGGCATCAAAATGAACAACAGTTACTGGGTGGCCACCCTCCCCGGTACAAAACAAAACTCAGCATTTTCCTTCCACCCACCCAAATAGAGAGTAAAATGCAGGAAATGGAGACCTTGCTGATTGATCAACTGGAGACATCTGTTGCGTCTGCTTCACGTTCTTCAAATGTCACGGTGGAACAATGTCAGCGACGTGACAGCAGTAGAGTGCCAAGTAGCCGTAGCGGCAGCAGCAGGCAAGGTGGCAGAAGCCTAATGGGTGACCTCTGGCAATCTTTATTTACCATCTCACCAACGCATGCAATGCAGGGCACACATACAACACACAGAGACAGCTTAAGATCAATGGTGCACGACTATCTGCGTCTCAATCAACGATTGTTTTTGTATGTTTGTTCCGGACCCAATAGACTTTGGGTATCCAAATGGATGAATGGCCCGAACTGCTCGCCACCCTAGAGGTGTTGTCCTGCCCAGCAAACCCGCGTCATATCTGAGCGGACCTTCAGCACAACTGGAGGAGTCATTAAGACAAACGCATCCGGCTTTCCACAGATAATTTTGGATCGTTTGAAATTCATCAAGATGAATCAGGCATGGATCTTGATGATGTTGTGGCCCAATTGCCGAGGTCACCGATTAGTTGCCGGGCTACTTCAATTCCCTTCAAACAGAAATGGTCCTCTTGAAAACTTTTTTTTTAAATGATCATTTCTTACTGCATTTTTTATTCTCAGTTCTCAAAAGTTCATTTTGCTGGTTTTGCTGTGGAGACTATAAAGACAGCAAGTTTCATGACAAAACCGTATTCCATTTACTCACCATCTTTAGAAACTTTTGCATTGTCAATGGTTTTGGGGGCATGTTGCGGTGAGATACAGCTATAATCATGGTCCCTTTTGGAACGATATGTGGCTTTAAGTGGCATTTCTCCCTCCAATTTTTAACAGTGGCTGTGGAGTCATTTTTATAATTTTTTTGTGGTCATGTGCTGTGAGATTTCAGCTATAATCATGGTCCTTTGGAACAGAAATGTAGTTTTAAGTGGCTTTTTTCCCTCCCAATTTTTAACAGTGGCTGAGAAGTCATTTTTATAATTTTTTGTGGTCATGGTGCTGTGAGAAACAGCTATAATTTATGGTCCTTTGGAACAGAAATGTGGCTTTTAAGTGGGATTTCTCCTCACAATTTTAACAGTGGTGTGGAGTCATTTTTATAATTTTTGTGGTCATGGTGCTGTGGATACAGCTATAATCATGGTCCTTTGGAACAGAAAAGTGGGTTTTAAGTGGCATTTCCCCTCAAATTTTTAACAGTGGCTGAGAAGTCATTTTTATAATTTTTGGGGTCATGTTGCTTTGAAATTCAGTTACTAGAGGTCCTATTATAAAAAAATTTTTGTTTTAACAGACATTTGTTCTTCACAATTTTTCAAGAGTGGGTCAAGGGGATGGGGTGTCAGAAACAAATTGGGTAGGCATTTAATGGACAATGTTGCAAAAAGACTTTTTTGCGATTTTAACGGGCTAAAATCCCTGTTGGCAACCCATTTAATACAAAAAAAAAAAAAGGAAAAAGCGTGGTGGGATTCCATCCTTTTTTTTTAAAATGTTTTTTCTAAAATTTAAATACTAAAAAACTTGCAGTCAAAATAGCTGGTAAAAATATTCCTTTGAATTGTAAAAGGGAGTGTGAGCTTGCACAGCCGGGATCCCCCGCATGAGCTTTCAGGCATAGACAGGGCAAAAGTCAGGAAAAAAAGGCTGCTTGGGCCCCTGGGTTTATTTAAACAGCAGAACAAAACCGGGCAAACATGCCCAGCAAACAAAACAAAAAACTTCTCGTCGACGCTTACTAACAGGGTGAGTTCCCCCCCATATAAAATTGTTGGCCTACAGGGCTTTCCCCAGAGTGAACACCCCCAGCCAAAGGGTAGACTGGAGGTACAGCCGACGCCCAGTCAGCTACCTGCTGACCTTTTATACAGCCAGGAAAACCCGGAGTGGAGCCATGGGGTAAGCACCACCCTGCTTTTTGCTTACTCCCAAAAGAAAGGCCGCCCCAAAGGATGGTGGTACCCACTAAAAATTAAAATAGGTCGACAGTTTGTACTGTCGACATCTATTTTTCAAGGGGCCTTTCATCCCACCGGGTCCTTATTTTTGGTGGCAGGGCGTCCTGGCCCCCCAGACTATTCCAGAACCCTGGCGGGGATTTTAAACCCCCCTTGTAGCCCTTTCCCCAGCTGGGCCTTTAATATCCCCCCCTTGCCGACCTGGGGGGCGGAGCACTTTTGCCAAAAGTTATGCACCCGGGCAGTGCCCCGATTTGCTTGTTGTCCCCGGGGGGATGTTCTACAGGAATTAAAGCCCTGTAAGCAGGAACCACCGGGCCCCTTGTTTTTTTTTCCTTTGTTTTTGTCCATCCATTTTAGAGGTGAAGGGCCCGTGTTTATTTAAAAAGGGTCTACCTAAGGTAGTAGCGCAGGCCCAATGCCCACTTAAGGGCCCGGTTTTCTCTCTCTACTAGGGGCGTAATTTTTTCTCGGCCGGGACAGTTTCCGGGAGTACACAAGGTGTTCTTCTCCTAAACCCAGCTGTACGGGACGCCCTAATCCCCCCTCAGAGGCGCTGCCGGGGACCAAAATTTCCCTTCTGGATTTTGGGGCCCCGGGAAAAATGGTCCTTGAAGAGTCCCTTTCGATTTTTAAAAGCTAGTTGGGCCCCCCCGGGTTCCACTTGACCTAGTGGACTTGGACCCTTTTGTTGATCCAAAAGAGGGCTGCTATGGGGCAAATTTGGGGAAAAAAA
This sequence comes from Phyllomedusa bahiana, assembly GCA_025379985.1. Taxonomy (NCBI): domain Eukaryota; kingdom Metazoa; phylum Chordata; class Amphibia; order Anura; family Hylidae; genus Phyllomedusa; species Phyllomedusa bahiana. Next base: position 4,994 of record JAODAL010012768.1, read on the forward strand.
AATCTCCTAAAGTCCCCTGCGATACCAAGAAAACCCCTGACAGCTTTTTGGGAAAAAGGTTTGGGGGGCCAATTCCAAAATTGTTAAAGTTTGTCCATCTGGGGCTTGTGACCCCCCCCCGAGTAAAAGCCAGATAGCGGCCCCCTCTAGCCCGGGCACACTTATTGGGATGGATTTAACCTGCTCCCCCAGGGCATCAAGAGGGGCCTTCTCGGGGTGGGTGGATTCCCGTGTACAAAATCCCACCACATCTCCAAATATGCCGCGCTTTTTTTAATGGGCTGTGGATGATCCATCACCTTTGGGAATGGGGCCCCGGGCCTCATTAGGCCAAAGGGGAATGAAAAATATGAAATGTCCATTGGGGTGGGAAAAAGCTTTTTTTCCCAGCTTCCTTTGGGGGCCACTCCCAATTACCCCTTGGTCAGGAAAAAGAGTAATGTACCTTTAGGTCCAGCCGCCGCCCAAATCATCCACCCGGGGATCGGGTAGGCTCAAATTTTGATAGCTCTTGAGCTTGCGAAAATCATTGCAAAAAGAAAGCTCCCATATTTCGGTATACAAAAAGGCTCGACCACCCCTTTGGGGACCTTTCTATGACCCCAAGTTTAGCATCTTTTCAATTTTCTTCAGCAATCCTTTGCCCGGGGCCCAGGACCCATACGGCCCCAAACGTACCTTCGGGCCATTTCTGTGACGTGTATGTGAAATGATTTCAGTCCTCCCTGGCATTCCAAAAAAAAGTGATTCCTTTGTAGGAACCCCCTTTTTTTCCTGCCGCTGTGTTGGACAATGACTCAAGATAGGGGACCGGTGGTAACTCCCCCTTTTGGGGACACCCTAGCTCTCTACCCCCACCAGACTTTGAGGGTCCTTAAAGGGTTTAATTAATTGACATGGAAATTTGATAAGGGTTTCCCTTTTACCCGGGCTGGAAACCTTATAATTTCCCTCACTGCCCCCTCGTAATCTCATAGGGGCCCTGCCCTTTCGCCAAAATTTTCTTTCGACCGTGGGTAAAAGTACAAACCCCCGGTGCCTGTGAAACACTTTTGACCCTTGCCGACCTTTTATACTCTGGTGGGTTTCTTGCCGCTGCAGGTTCTACGTATTGGGTGAACGGCCGAAAACCTTCCTGCATTTCAGGATGGCTCAATGACACTCCAGGGGGTATTCCCTGCTCCCAGGTCTCCTTTGCTATGCCAGAACCCCCCGGGGATTTTACCATCGGGAGCTCGAAGGGTGAAAATCCTTTGGGGGGCCGCGGGATTTCCCCTTTCCAGAACAAGGTAGGGTAAGAGCGGTCCCAACTCCCCAAACCTTATCTACACCTTCTTGAGCATCGCTTTTGGGTTTTATTAAAATTTTTTCCCCCAAACCATCGGGTCTGGGGATTATATGAGGTAGGGAGATGTTAATTTTAAGTAGACGGCGAGTTCCTTTGGGCCCCAGACATGAAGGGGGTGCCCTGGTTGTTAGTACTCCTTCGGGGGTACCCGTCGGGTGAACATTTGGAAAAGTTCCCTTTTTCTATTCCTTTGGAGGGGGTGTTCCAAGGGGAATGGCCCGGGATAGCGAGTGGCGTAGTGGGACCAAAGTTTTTATGTTGCCCCGGGCTGAATTGGGACGGTCCTACGGTCCCTGCCCATCCTCTCAAAGGGGACCCTTTTATTGCAGAGGAATTAGGGGGCTCCCAAAATGGGGCTAGGGGGGTTTAATTTGACACCTGGGCAGGACTGGCAGTATTCCTCAAATTTCCCTGTAAATTCCCGGCCAGTAAAAATTACGCTCCATCTCTCCCCGGGGCTTCTCCACCCCTAATGTCCCCCCAACACATGGGAGTGGGCAGCTCCAAAACCTGGCGGCTTTCCGGGGCACCACCAACTGCTTACCACTTCGGTTGGGGTCTTTTTTACGCATATTGTTGTTGACCCCCAAAATGGGGTAAACCAAACCCCCCTGGTTCCTTGGGGCTTTCCCCTCTATTACCTTCACCTTTTAGGGTGCCCAAAATTTGGGTCCCCCAGCTGCTCCCTGCCAAAGTTCCCCCCTGGATTGGCAAGGAGGGAAAATCTAGTCGGGGACTTTCCTCGGGCCCCCCGCCAGGACAGAAAGGGAAACCCCTCCGGGTCCCTGGTCCCCGGGGAGACCTTACCCTTTACCAAGGATTGGGCACACTTTTTATTTCCCCCCAAAACCCAGAAAAAAGGGGAAAAACACAGCCAAAATTTTACTGTGGGGTAAACTCTAACGACGCCACTAGTGGGGGGCCCCGGGGGTCTTTAGGCAGTACCCGTTGGGTAGTCCCGGGGGTCCCCCCGGGACCAGATCACCCTATAGGCGTGGCCGGGTTGGTTGGCCGCCCCAGCCGGCCTCACCAGGGTTACCAAAATTCCGGGGTCCCTGAGGGCTTGTTGGTGTGTCCATTGATTTTAATGTGCATACCCCCCGATTTCCCCCAGTCTCTTTTTGTGGTGTTAAAGGCCTTGCATACAATGAGTACGCTTTACCTTGTCATGGGTTCCCCCCCAAAGTAGGAACTGGCGGCGATTTTCGAGTCCTTTTCACGCAAACAATGATGGGGCCCCGGGCTTGGGGAAGAGTGGCTCTTTGGGGTTTTTCAAACTTTCCCCCTTTCCCCGCCGGGATCCCCCCCCCTCAGGATTGGTTCCCCCTTTTGGGACAGGGCGTTTTTCCCAGCTGACTCCGGTTTTACGCAGTCCCTTGGGGGAACTCCTGGTGGCACTATAACGGGCCCCCAATGGAGCAAGTTCGTAGGTTTTTTGGGGTGTGTACCCCAAACCCCCCGGTAAACCCCCCCCGGGTGGGGCGAGAACAGTCCAGACACCCGCTCCCTCACCTGGCACTGTAAGAGTTCGGGCTGCGCCACTTGTGGTGGGTGGGGGGTCAAAACGGGCCGAGCGGCTTTTTGGGTGAAAACCCGGGGTTTCTCGGGCCCCCACCGCCAGAGTAACCCCCCCCAGTCGGGCTGGATCTCCCCTTTTAGCCGGGTAGTCCTTGGGCTTTAGCTTTAGGTCCCCAAGTAGGCCTTTTGTGGCTGCCATAAAAAAGGGGGCCAGGACGTCACCCAGGTCTAGGGTAGCTGCTCTCTCTCGGGATCCTTCAAAAGGGCCGAAAAGCCTTCCCCAATTGGGGTCATTTTAATAAACTTGAAAACCCCTTGAGGGGCAGGGGGGGGGCCCCCCCCCTGCCCCCCCCTTTGGCTTGTAGTAAAAGGAGGGCTGTGGTAGAGCCAGGTTTTCCTGTTGTTTTTCTTTAAGGGCGCCTGGTGTGTTCAAACAAAGGCGGGTTGGTCTTGCTTGGCCCGCACGGTCTCTGGTGGGTTTGTGGTTTGCCATTAGTAGGTGGTGTTGCCGTATTTAATGCTTCACCGTATCCATTTTGGGTGTTCCCGGTTCATGTTGCCCCTTTAAACCCCCGACATTATTGAACCCTTTTTGCTGCCTGTTTTTTAGAAGGTCTCTTTAAAATGCCCATGCATCCTACCATGTGTGAGTTGCAAAGCTCTGGGCACCCCGGTTTTTTCAGGCATGAAAGAGGGAATCAGGTACAAACGGGTGCTTGGGTCCGTGGTTTATTTAAAACAGCGAACAAAACGTGGCAAACTGCCCCGCAAAAAAAAACAAAAAAAAAGACTTTTCGTCTGAGCATTACTAACAGAGGTGTGTTCCCTCACTATCACCTTTTGCCCCCACACTGGCTTTCCCCGTGTGAAACCTCCAGCCCAAAGGTTTGGGGGGTACAGCCACGCCAGTCACTACCCGGACCTTTTTTACAGCCAGGAAAACCCGGGTGGGCCCGGGGGATGAACCCCACCCGCTCTTTGCTTACTCCCAATGAAAGGCCGACCCAGGAATGGCTGGTAGCCGTACAAACAAATTAAACATAGGTCGACAGTTTGTACTGTTGACATCTATTTATCAACGGCCTTTCACTCCACCAAGGCTCCTTATCTTGGTGGCATGCGTCCTGGACTCCCCAGACATATGTCCAGAACCTGGCTGGGATATATACTCCCTTGTAGACCTTCCCAGCTGCGGCCTTACAGGAGGTACAGGAAGACTTGACCAGATGTAGGTTATTCAGAGGACATGGAGTATTGAGCACGGACAGAGAACAAAGAACAGAGACCATTTCCTCCAGCATGTTGAATAAAATGAGAAAATGAATGCAAAGAACAAGGGCACATGGGTGGAACAGAAGCGTTAACCACCAGTATTTCCAAGTGAAGCTCAATTGGTCCGCACTCATACGGAGGGGCAAGCGCTACCCAGGTCTTGACTGTGTACTGAGGAAGGCTGGAGGTCTTACCTCCCACTTCCGCTTCCACACTCTGCTTCAGCACGATTGTTTTCGTTGCTGCATCATAAGGGCATTTTACCAGATGAAGGACGCCAGCCTGGGCTCTCACCTCACCCACTGTAACTCCGGCCCTGGCTGCTGAACCAGCAAGTTAATAGATGACAGACGCTAGCCAGGGCGCACACCGCACCCACAGTAAGTCTGGCCCTGGCAGCTGGACTTCCGTGTTAACAGATGGCTGACGGCAGCACTGGCTCTCACCGTTAGGGGCAATCAGGAGAGCTTCAAATTTCTCTAAAAAATCAGATTTTGAAAAGGTGATTTCTGTGAGGTTAAGTAGTGTCAAAAAGGGCTCCAGGGCTGGACACAAATTGCACAATTTGAGGCTTAAAATTTTCTGGTGCTGGAGTCACTATGAGGTCGCATCATTTGATTTCCAGGGGAGTCTGTCCCTAATCACTGAAGAATGATTTGGAGGAAAAATGAAAACATTGAATTGATTGGATGAATCACACTCAGAATACAGGAGGTCAAATATCTTCTCGACTAAGGAGTGTTTTGGGGATGAGAGGAGGAGCAGGAGCAGCTGGAGGAGGTAGATCATACATGCCAACTCTCCCGTTTTTGCGGGGGGGTCCCGCTATTTGGGTCCCCTCCCGCCCCCCGGGGGAGTTGGCATTCCTCCCCGCCGCCAGCAGGCGGCGGGGGGTTCTTTAAATGGCCGCGGCGCCGGAGTAGCGCTAGTGCGCTACTCTGGCGCCGCCGGGCCGCTCCTACAGCGGGTGAAGCGGCCGCTGCGCCCGCTTCACCCGCCCAGAGTCTCGCTGTGCAGGGAGGAGGCAGGAGGGATCGCTCCCTCCTCCCTCCTCACCCTGTATGTCCGGCGCCGGTGTGTGCGCCGCACATACAGGTCAGCGGCGCAGGGGAAGTGACGCGCGGCTGCAGGGAGTGACGCGCGGCTGCTCTCACTTCCCCCTGCGCCACTGAGGAGATCGTCCGGAGCGGCCGTGCTGCAGGAGTCTGGTGAGGTAAGTGGATTTTATTATTTTACTTTTATTAGCTATAGGGGGAGGGCTCTGCCTGGCAACAGAGGGGTCATCTAACTGGCAACAATGGGAGCATCTACCTGGCAACAGAGGGGGCACTACCTGGCAACAGAGGGGCACTACCTGGCAACAGAGGTGACACTACCTGGCAACAAGGGGGGCACCTACCTGGCAACAGAGGGGGCACTACAATGCAACAATGGGGGCACTACCTGGCAACAGAGGGGACACTACACTGGCAACAGAGGGGGCACTAAACCCTGCAACAGAGGGGACATCTACCTGGCAACAATGGGGGGGCACTACCTGGCAACAATGGGGGGCACTACATGGCAACAATGGGACATCTACCTGGCAACAATGGGACATCTACCTGGCAACCAATGGGGGCACTACCTGGCAACAGAGGGGGCACTACCTGGCAACAGAGGGGGCACTACCTGGCAACAAATGGGGCACCTACCTGGCAACAATGGGGGCACTACCTGGCAACAATGGGGGCATCTACCTGGCAACAGAGGGGGAACTACCTGGCAACAGAGGGGGCACTAGCTGGCAACAAGGGGGGCTATAGCTGGCAACAGAGGGGGCACTAGCTGGCAAACAATGGGGGCACCTACCTGGCTAACAAGTGGGGCACATACCTGGCTACAGAGGGGCATCTACTTTGCTAAAAGGGGGCATCTACATGCATGTAAGGGCACTACCTGCTTATTGGGGGGGGGGTTACTACCTGGCTATAAGGGCATCTACCTGGCTTTCTTCCAAAGCCGTTATGCAGTTAGGTGGAGTATGTGTGGCTTTTTGAAGGGGGCGTGGCATACCGGAAAGATGGGCGTGTCCATGCAAATTTTTGCTACGCGCGCCGCCATCTAAATTCTCCTGCTTTTTCATTTTCAAAAGTTGGCAACTATGAGGTAGATGGAGATGAGGAAGACAAGGCAGATGATCCGCAATTACCATGGCAGTATACAGTGGAGATGGAGGCAGGGAGCCCCTTGCAGTCACGTGTGCAGATGGCCCACAGCATGCTGATTTGCCTGGCTAGTGACAGCCGAATAGTCAGCATCCGGCAGAGGGATGACTTCTGGCTCTCCACCCTATGGACCCTCGCTACCGGTCCAAAATGGGGGGTCTTTTTCCCCCAGCTGCTGAGAGGGAGGACAAACTCAAATACTAAGGGAAAATCCTCCGTAGTCAGTTGGCTCTGCCTATGTGCGGCATCGTCCCTCCTTTCTGTCAGGTCTGACCGGGGGGTTCTTCAGCGCCCCACGTACTACTGCCACAGCTGCTGGGGGACGGTGGAGGGGGGGGGGGTTAGGGGCAGTACCAGCTCCATCAGCAGCAACCTTACGTCTGGAGTCACTGATGAGCAGCTTCCTTCACCCCCCTTTGTGAGGGAGGGTAGTCTCCAGCGCAGAAGCAGAAGGACCTGGAGCAGTCCCTAAACCCAAAACAGGTGGTGGCCTACTTGACAGCACTCTGCCACCCCAGTTAGAAATCCGCTGGACTACTGGGCAGCCAAACTGATGTGTGGCCGCAACTTGCCGAGTTTGCAGTGGAGAAGCTGTCCTGCCCCGGCCAATAGTGTGGCATCAGAGTGGGTGTTCAGGCGGCGGGGGCCATCGTTACCCCAAGGGAACCCGCTTGTCCACGGGAAAAAGTGGAACGACTGCCTTTGTCAAGATGAATCAGGCATGGATCGGGCCCGGATTTCCACACACCAAGCCAGACTTTCATCGCCATGACGCCTCACTCAAACTGTGAGAAATGAGCCCTTGGCTCAACTCCCTGCCTCAGCCACTATTCTGATGCCCCCACCCCCCCCTGATGCCACACATCTGCTGACAATTTCTCCATCTGCCACCAAACCATCTTTTCCAGGGATTGTTTTTGCCACCCACCTCCACACTCTGTCATTTGTGCCACTCTATGACCTCATGCTGCTGCTGCTGGGTTTCTGATGCCGTGGACATCCAAAACTGTGTTAAATTTTCGACTCTGTGGCCTACTCCAGTTTTTGCCACCTCCAGAATGTCATTGTGCTACTCTCTGACCTCATACTGCTGCTGTTGTTGCTGCTGCCGTGACCTCCACACTGTGTCATTGTGCCACTCTGTGGCCTACTCCAGTGTTTGCCACCACCAGAATGTCATTGTGCCACTCTTGACCTCATTCTGCTGCTACCGTGACCTCCACACTGTGCATTGTGTCACTTTTGTTTCCTACTCCGTTTTGGCCACCTCCAGAATGTCATTGTGCCCTGCCTGACCTCATGCGCTGCTGCTGTCAACCTCCACACCCCTGTCATTGTGCCACTCTGTGGCCTACTCCTGTTTTTGCCACCTCCAGAATGTCATTGTGCCCCTCTCTGACCTCATGCTGTTGTCGCTTTCCGCCGTAACCTCCACACTCTGTCATTGTTGCCACTCTGTTTGGGCCCACTCCAGTTTTTGCCACCATCAGAATGTCCTTGTGCCACTGTCTGACCTCATGCTGCTGCTGCCGTGACCTCCACACTCTGTCATTGTGTCACTCTGTGTCCTGCTCCTGTTTTGCCACCTCCAGATTGTCATTGTGCCACTGCCTGACCTCATGCTGCTGCTGCTGTGACCTCCACTCTCTATCATTGTGCCACTCTGTGGCCTTACACCTGTTTTTTGCCACCTCTAGAATGTCATTGTGCCACTGCCCGACCTCATGCTGCTGCTGCCGTGACCTCCACTCTCTGTCATTGTGCCACTCTGTGGCCTACTCCAGTTTTTGCCACCTCCTGAATGTCATTGTGCAACTGTCTGACCTCATGCTGCTGCTGTGCCCTTCACACTGTGTCATTGTGCCACTCTGTGGCCTACTCCTGTTTTTGCCACCTTCAGAATGTCATTGTGCTACTGTCTGACCTCATGCTGCTGCTGTGGCTGCTGCCGTGCCATCCACACTGTGTCCTTGAGCCACTCTCTGACCTCATGCTGCTGCTGCCGTGACCTCCACTCTCTGTCATTGTGCCACTCTGTGGCCTACTACTGTTTTGACCCCTCCAGAATGTCATTGTGACACAGCCTGAACTCATGCTGCTGCTGCCGTGACCTCCACACTGTGTCATTGTGCAACTCTTGGCCTACTCCTGTTTTTTTTCCACCTCCAGAATGTCATTGTGCCACTCTCTGACCTCATGCTGCTGTGGCTGCTGCCGTCAAACCCCCACACTCTGTCACTGATGTTGCCTCCTGACCCTCAGCTTGTTTTTTCCAGCTTTCTCTGGCATGACTTTATCAGGAACATTCCCGCTTGAGTTTTTTGGTCAGTTTTGCCTCTTAAGTGCCCAGGGAATTTTTAGTGAAGCGATTCTAAGAGCGGGGGCAGTCATGTGCGTGTCATAAAAACAAACATTGTATGGGAAAACCAAACCAAACTCCTTCTTTCATAATTAAGCATGGCACAATGTTCTACAGCACCCTGCAGACTCTGTGCAGCCTAGAAATAGCTGTTTTTTAACGCAATTCGTCCCGAAGCAATTCGGACCGAAATGAATTTTGTCGGAAAAAATTCGCAAAGTATAAAATCAAAATTTTTTGAAAATTCGCCCCAATTCTAGTACAAATTTTTTTTCACCATACAAGGTCTTTCCTAGGACTTGTATTAAGTGTGGTTTCAAGATACAATGCCAAGACACTGACCAAACCAATTTAAGGAACATTTCATTAAAAAACATCTGTATTTATAAAGTGCATGCAGTGTTGGGTGGTCTGGGCGCCCCCCCTTTTACAGAACAGTGGGGAAAATAAATTTTCTGTACTGCCTCTACATGTGCAATAGCAACCTTTTGGGCACCAGGTGAGGGCCCCATTTTTTTGGTACATTGTTTTAAAGAAACGCCCGAAAGAAGCTCTTGCCCTTGAATAGGAAGGATTTCCAGATCCCAACTCTTTGATGTTATATATAAGGACCTGCTTTATCTGTTTATTTCTGTTTTGTTTCTTTAACCTTCATTTTGCATCATGTTGGATCATTTTTTTGGGCCCAAAAAAACCAATTACCATTTTTTTTTGGTTTTATCATACAATGGTCATCTCAGAACCAATCAATATTGTATTTTGAAAACCACGTATATTAAAAAATAGTTCCAGTTTTTATTAAAATAGTCAAATCTGAAACAAAATCCTCCCCTTTGAACACGTTTTAAAGAAACCAAAGTTTATATATATAGAAATTTTTGCATTTCAATTTAAAAAAACCCTTTCGGGGGACATTTGGCAAAAAGGTACTGCTTTTAGTGAATCTGAGAAGGGAGAACTTCCCTGGGTACAGTAAGCTTTTCTGCAATTTATTAAAATCTTATCACAACCAATACACTTTTCTTTTTAAGAACTCCATTTAACTGGTCTATAAAGGTTTAAAAAATTTTTTTTTACAAACTCCCCAAATAATGTTCTCGAGCTCTTTACAGGGCTCTTAAAAAATTAAAACTTTTTGTAGAAAAAAATAAATAAAATTTAAATGTTCCCAAGCGAGATGTAATTCAAACATTAAGGCATTTATTTAAAATTACAATTTATTTACGCATTTATGAAAGTATTGTGAATATTTTTTTCAGAAATCAGACGCGTTAAAATGATCAAAAGGTCTGTTAGTACAGTATTTTTCAAATTTTTTTTTTTAACATATAGATTTTTCCCTTGGTAATAGTTTCATGCCACTTAACAAAACATTTTTTTAATAAAGTTGAATCTTAAAAAAAGTTTGGGGTTTTTAAGTTTGTGGAACTGAATTTTTTATCATTGGGGAAAATTTTTTAAAAACAATGATAACACTATTTCGGGTTTTTCTAACAGTTTATGTTATTTTTCAGTTTTTCCTCTCTGCGGGATCATCTCTAAAACCGTGGGTTGAAAAAGGGTTTTCAAAAACCCTTAAAAGTTTCCCCAATTTTTAACATTACTGCCCCAAAAATTTAAAGTATTTTTTGAGATTTTATGGATAAAGCAACAAAAGAAAGCAAGTATGGAAAATATGGCGGCTGGGGAAAAAAGCCCCTGTCCCTATGATAGCCCCTAAAAAAAAACCATTGTAACCAATTCCCTTTTAAAAAATTCACCAAATTAGTAAATAGAATACATCTGTATTTTAATTTATTCTCAGTAAATTTTTTGTGTTTTGTGAGGGCCAGGGGTTTGTTCAAGAACATTAGAAAAAAAAAAGCATCATCAAAACCCAAAGGGAAAACACCCCGACAAATTAGGGGGTAAAAATTGTGGCAAAAAAGTAATGTGTTTTTTTTTAAAAAAAAAAGCCCAAGCTATGAACATTCACAAAGCCCCTGTTTAATTTCCCTCACCAAAAAGTGGAAGGAGTATGGCACCAACTGGTTAAAAACCCCCCCAAAACATGAATTTTCCCCCTAAACTGAAATCTGGGGCCCAAGGGGGGCACTAAATAGGGGAAAAAACCGAAAAAAGGTCACTCTAAAAAAGCTGGGAGAGATCCCCGCTGATGGGAGAATCTGGCCCAGGACAACTATTGTTGTGTATTCCAAAAAAATCCTTTATCGAAGAGTGTCAGAAAGCAAATCAGAAAAAGTCCTGAATGTAGTTAGCAGAAAGCTATGAAGGTTACATAGTAAGCATGTGGAAGAACGTGCTTTATTCAGATAAGACCAAAATGTAACTTTCTGGCCTAAATGCCAAACGCTATGTATGGAGTAAAGCCAACACTGCCCATCACCCTGACTACATCATCCCCACCATGACGCATGGTGGTGTCGGCATCATGTTGTGGGGATGCTTTGCTTCAGCAGGGACTGGAAAAAAGTTCATGGTTTTAACCCCTTAAGGACCCAGGGTTTTTTTTTGATGACACGTTCGTTTTTCCCTCCTCGCCTTCTGAAAGCCATAACTTCTTTATTTTTCCACCTACATAGACACATGAGGGCTTTTATTTTGTGGGACAAGATGTACTTTCTAATGGTGTTATTCACTATACTATAGAATATACTGGGAAACCGCAAAAAAATTCCAAGTGGGACAAATTGTGAAAAAAAATGTATTTTCGCCATGTTTGCGGGGGTTTGCTTTTACGACGTTCAATCTTCAGTAAATATAAATGTGTTATTTGTATTCTACAGGTTGTTACGCATCCGGCAATACCAAACATGTAGGGTTTCGTTATGTTTTGGTACCGTAAAAAAATTCCAAACATTTTCTATTTTTGAAGTTTGCGCCACGGCGCCATTTTGTGCGACCAATAACTTTTTTGTACTAACAGCTATGGACGTCAGTGAGGGGGCATTTTTTGCGGGCTGAAGTGTACTTTTTATCGCTAGCAGTTTGGAATGCATGCGACTTTTTTTTCATTTTTATTCCATTTTTTGAGTGACGTAAATTGACCAAAAAACGCAATTTTGGCGTTTGGAATTTTTTTTCTTCTACGGTGTTCAGCGTACGGGATAAATGATGTTATATTTTTATAGATCGGACTTTTTCGGACGCGGCAATACCAAATATGTGTAACTTTTTTATTATTTTAATGATTTTATTTGTAAAATGGGGAAAGTGGGGTGATTTGAACTTTTAATACTTTTTTTTTTGTACTTTAAAACTTTATTTTTTTTTTTTTTTTACTGTAAAATTGTGGCCACCTGTGGTACTTAATACAACCTATTGCATTGCAGAAGCTATGGATGAGGGGGTACAAAGATGGCGGTTTCCCCACTTCCTGTCTGCGGACGAAAGTGGGGCAAACCGGCCAGGGTAAGTGACGGGAGCCTTCCCAAGGCTCCCCACAACAATGCCCGGTGATTGGATCGGCGCCGCATAGCTGCGCTGATGCCGCTCACCGCACCGCTCGGTGCGCGGCACCGATCGGCGTTAATTCAGACGCCGCGGCCATCTTTGCCGCGGCGCCTGATGGGTAAAACAGCACCAGCGGGCGGAGCCATCCCCCGGCGCTGTTCCTGCGGGGTGTTCGCGGAATTTTGCCGCTAACACCCGGCGGCTGTGCGGGGGGGTCGCGGAGCGATCCCCCTGCAAAGCCCCTTAGCGGCCTTGGGACGTATTCATACGCCCAAGGTCGTTAAGGGTTTAAGGGAAGATTGGATACAGCTAAATACAGGGCAATCCTAAAGGAAAACCTGCAAAAGACTTGAGACTGGGGCGTAGGTTCACCTTTCAGCAAGACAACAACCCTAAACATACAGCCAAAGTTACAGTGGATTTTTTTTTAATCTAAGCATATTTATTCCATAAAATGGCCCAGTCAAAGTCCAGACCTAAATCCCACTGAGAATTGATGTTTCCAAATGTTTGCCTATCAATCTAACTGAGTTAAACCTATTTTGCAAAGAAGAATTGGTAAAAATTCCAGGCTGGTAGACATAAACCAACAGACCTGCAGATGTCATTGCAGCCAAAGGTGGTTGTACAATGTATTAACTCAGGGGTGCTGAATACATATGGATGTCACACGTTTCAGTTTTTTGATTTGCAAACATTTGGAAAACCACGTATAATTTTCTTTACACTTCACAAATACTTGCTACTTTGTGTTGTTCTATCACATAAAATATCAATAAAATAATTTTGAGGCTGTAAACCCCTTTAAAAATTTTATACAGTTTTTAAAAGGGGATGAAAACTTTGGCAAACCACCTTTAAAATTTTTTTTTGGAAACTTTTAAAGTGGAGACCGTCTGCTATGATGTCTCCCTTACAGTACAACACAACAACCCCTGAGACATGCCCTGGACTCTCCCCTTATAAACTTAAAAAGCAATCCCCTTTTGCACGCAACAATGATCCAAAACACAGCAGAAATGACCATACAAATCAAAGTGAAAATAGAGTGAGATATTACCCCCTATCAGGGATTGAGCAGGGGTCCCACTCTCCACTAAACCTCCTCCCAAATCTACATAAATTATATGGGGAAGCAAAATTAAACCCGTTCCCTCAGTCAGTTGAAAATTTTATCTAGTTTTAACAAAAATTAATTTTATCATTTTTTGGAGTAAATAAGTTTGGTTCCCCGAGGTGAAAAAGAGTCAGATTTTTTTAAAAAATCATTTTTCTTTTTTTAGATATATTTAAAAAATTAGTTCAAAATGAGCGTTTTCCCCCTAATTTTAAAATATGGGAAAGAACAAGCTCCAATGCGGCAAAAAACCACATTTGATGATGCATTTAAACCAGCTGGGCCATTGGGGATCCCCGTGCTAAGTGGCAAAGGGTCAACGTTTTCTCCAATTTTTTTCCAATGAAGGCAAGTCCAGCTGTAAGATAATAACTGGGCACCTGCCATTTACTCCCTCCAGCTCCCTTCCCCTTCAGTATGACATAATACCCATTGAATACATTCTTTTTGAAAATATACATTTTTGCTTTTTTCCCTTCTAAACAACCACGTGAAGGAAAATACCTTATGGTAATAAAAAAAAAAAAACAGAAAAAACCCAATGTTGGGTCAACAGGGAGTAAAAGAGGGAATAAAAAACAAAAAGGGAAAACATTTTACCAAATAAAACAGGGGGGCCCGTGAAAGGCCCCAAAGAAGCTAAAAGGGGAAAAAAAAAAAGTGTGCAAAAAAAGAAAAAGGGGAACAAAGCGGAGAAAGGAAAGACAAAAATTTCTATAAAAAGTAAAACAAAACCCCAAAAAATTTTTTTTAAAAAATTAAAAATAAAAAGATTAAAAACAAAAATGTTTTGGGCCCTTTTTCAAAAAAAACGAGGGAGGAACAGTAGAGGGCGATGAGAAAAAAAAACAAACAATTTTAAAAAAACCCTTTTTTTTTCTCCACTGTTTTTACCGAGGGGGGGAACCTTCCTGTTTTTAACATTGGGATTTGGGGAAAACTCCCCAACTTAAAAATTTTCTTGTCTAACCCAAAAGGGAAAAATGCAGCTTCCTCTTTTGGAAGATTAAAATAGACAAAACCCCAGGGTCCAGATGGCATACAACCCCCGTGTCCTAAGAAGTTTAAATTTATTTCAAGGGTAGGCCCCCCATTCTTAAAATCATGGGCTTTTCTAATAAAGGGGTTTTGCCCCCAAAAGGGTTTGGGGCCCTACAAAATGTTGCCAAAAATTCAAAAAGGGGTCAAAAAATGATCCAGGGAAAATAAAGCCATAACTTAACCCCTGTTGTAGGGAAAAAGTTTTTAAGGTTTTCTCAGAGATCTATCCCCGGAAATATCCCCAAATTTAAAATAAAAAGTTTTAACCCGTTCCCCCGCAAAGGGTTTTTTGGAAAAGGGTCGGCCCCTGTCAACTAATTCTCATCACTTCTAGAGGGAAATCAGTGCTAGACGGATTTAGGGTGAGGCACTGGATGTCCTATACTAACTTTTTTTTAAAAGCAAAATTTTATAGGTGCCAAAATAAAAGGTTTTAAAATAAAAGAAATAAATTGGACGGGGGGGAAAAAGGTGCAAATTTGGGGGAAATAACTGGCTCATTATAGAAAACAAAGGGGAGAAAATTTAAAGGGACATACTCAACGTATCGCGTTTACCCCAGTGGGGTAAACCCCAAGGGGGCAATTTTTGGGGGCCCCAAACCTCTTTAACATTTTCATTAATGATCTTTAAAAAGGGAATTTCACGTAAAAAAATCGACTTTGCCGACGATACAAAACTCTGTAAAAGTAATCAACACAATTTGAGGAAAAATATGTTTTACAAAGGGATTTTGGATAAGTTTTGGAAACCTGGGCAATGAAATTGGGGAAGAGGTTTTAAAACTGAAAATCAAGGTTTATGGGACAAGGGGAAGAAAAAATCCATTTCGAATTTCATGTTTTAAAAGGAAAAAACCCCTGGGTAAAATGACAAAGGAGAAAAATTTTTGGGAAACCTGGGGGACAGTAAAAAATTTAAATTTTGCACCATGCAGGGAGCAGCCCGGGCCCAAACAAATAAGGGTCATGGGGGCATTAAAAAGGGGGGAAAAAGATGCACATGATGAGAACAAATTAAATTTTCCCATTATACAATTTACTGGTTAGACCACACATGGAAAAATTGTGTAAAAAATTGGGGACCAGTGCACAGGAAAAACATTTTTAGACTTGAAAAGGTACAAAGGCGGGGAAAAAAAAAAATAAAAGGACCGGGGGGACTACCGTACAAAAAAAGATTGGGCAAGATTAGGGTTATTTTTAGTTTAAAAGAAAAGAAAGGCTTCGGGGGGAACCCAAAAAAAATATGTTTAAAAAAACATCAAAGGTTTAATAAAAGAATTTTCTCCCAAGATTTTAAATTTTTCCCCAGGACTTAAACTAGAACAAGGGGGCATCCTCTACGTCCCTTTAGGAACAAAGTTTTCCCAAAATAAACATTTGAGCATACTGGGAAGAGGGAGTGAGAAATATGGGAAATTCTCTGCCAAGGGGGACTTGTCATGGGAATTTTAAAAACCGGGTTTAAAACGGGGTTTGGGTGCAATTTTTTTTGGGGCGTAATAATAAAACAAGTTAAAAGGACTAGGAAATTTAGGAGAGGGGGCAAAGAAACCGGGATTTTTCTGATTGGGCCCGATTGGAGTCAGGAAAGGAAATTTTTTCCCCAAAATTAGGAAAAAAAGGCCCCTTTTACCTCATTGGGGTTTTTTGCCCTTTTCCCCTGGAACAAAAACCTTAATCCAACAGGGGTGAAAAAAGAAATTTACGCTTGTCTTTTTTTAGCCATACAAAATAGGAAAAATTTTGAAACCCAAGAAAATTACTGAGCAAAAACATAAAATGGTTTAAAGTTAAAATTTAAAAATATCACCTTCTTTTTACTTAAAAACAACAAAGTCTGAAAAAATTTTTGATTTTAAAAACCCGCCCTTTTTTTCAAAGGGAAATCATCAAAGACAGGTTTTTTCCTGCACACAAAAGATTTAAATTTGGGTTTTTTAAAAAAGGGTGCAAAAATTTTCCTTACAAGCAGTGTTTGGGGCAAAGAACCTTGGGTTTTTTTCCCCCAAGGAAATCACTCTTTCGGCCCCACCCATATTAAAATTTAAAAAAAATGTAAGGGGGCCCCAACATAGTTGTATAAAAAAAAGATACAAAAATCATTGTACAATATAAAAAACAATGTTTATTAATCAAAAACCTAATTTAACTTAATAAATAACAGTACAGGCAAAACAGACAAGCTATGTTATTCCTAGTAAAGGTGATGTGGTGACTTGACTTGGCAAGACACAAAAAGTCTCATTGTGTTCTGTTAATCTCTGTTATTTAATGCCAGTAGAATCCCTATACTTAGCATAATACACTGTTTCAGTTTTTCCAAAAATATTGCTTCAAATGTATACTTATGTAGTTTATGTGACTTTTATCCTAGCATTGTATAATAGCCTACAGAAGGGGTGTCAAACTCAGACTCGAGGGCCAAATCTGGCCCGCAGTGTTATTATATTTGAGTAACAGCCAGGCAGTGTACAGAGGAGAAGAGGAGGATGCTAGAAGCTGTCAATACACTGCTCTCACTCAGGGCCTACCCTTTGCATACAGCAGAGAAGGGACCAGGTGGCAGGAAAAACAACTCAGACAGCGGGACGATTGATAAGATAAGAGGAGCTCACAGGGAGAAACACAAGTTGGGCCGTGACTTTGTCCAAGTTTTCAATTTTGGCCCACTGTGTATTTGAAATTGACACACCTTGCTTAGAGTGTAACTTAAAGAAAACCTATTACAGAGAAAAAATGACTTTTATCTAACAGAGAAAATAAAATGGGGGCTAAATGCATTTAGCAAAAAAAAAAAACTTTATTAAAAGAGAATGGAATTGTTACCATTTCCCTTACTGTATGCTCCATGAATATTGGAGAGCAAAAAAGCAATTTCTGCTTTTTTTGAGGCTACCTTGAGTCTCATAAAGGCTTTACCAAAGTCTTGTAAGATTATGCTACCCTGGCATACAAGAAAGGGAAACTTTGTAAGACATTGGCAAGAATTTGCTGAGATACCTGTCAACGTCTTTAAAGTCCAAGTCTTTTGGGAAGAGTGAAAGACATTGTAACGGGAGAAGCCAGGTATATGTAACCCCTGGGTCATCACGAGCGATGGAGATGGAAACCATGCCAGAGAGCGGAGTCTAAGGTGCCCCCGCTCTTCACTGGAGCCCGCCACAAGGCCACAGTGAAAGTTCTGAACCAGCGTCCAGAATTGCAGGGACTTGAAATGTAACCAGACACGAACTGAGAGTGCCCGTTGGGTAAGAAGGAAAAGATGTTCTTCACTTGGGTTACTCGCCAACTGACCTAGGCATGACGGTTTTTGGGGGCACAGTCAAAGGACGGGGCTTTTTTTTTTAGGAATATCAGGTCACCACGTGCGGGCATGCTTTTTCCCCACATTATAAAATACGCCCCGCTGGTTCACTTGAGAAAACGGGGGCCCGGGGGTGGGGGAAATTTTTGGGCAGACAGGTGCAAGGTGAGGAAGACTCTGAGGGCGGGGGGACGATGTCTGCTAGTGAAGCTCTAACTCTCTATCTGAAAAACGGATGCCAATCCTGATAGCTAGAGTGATAAGGTCTCCGGGTAGATGTAGCACGCCCATCCGCCGCCCTTTACAGCCTTGAGCCATCCAAAAGGGCTGCCCCCAGTTCCTCATTATTCCGGGTCAGCTAAAGGGGCCCAAATGGGGGAACAAAACCCGTTTGTCCCCCCGGGAAAATCGCCTTTTCTGAAGCAAAAAGGAAAAGGTGCAGCAGAAGTATCACATCCAGACTTCAAAAACTTTATGAAAGGTGCTCATGAATTCCTGAAGATCCACTGTCAACAGGTCCTCTCACTCCCAGACTGGTAAAGCCCAGGCTAAGACTTCTCTCAAGAGCAGGCTGATGATTAAAGCCACTTTGGCTCGATCAGTTGGAAACTGATGTTTCAGTACCTCAAAATGGATGATGCACTGATCAATAATCCACATCCACGTATCTTGGGATCAGCATGGTAATGAGAGGGCAGAGGCAGGCTGGAACTGGTAATGGCAGAGGGAGGCAGAGCTACTACAGGTTCAGGTTCAGATGTAGCCTCATGGAGACATGTGGTAAAGGAATGAAACATCTGAAAAAGTTGTTTCACACGGACACCATGACTTATGTGGATCTTCTTCATCACTGTGAGCAATGGAAATGTAAACCATGCCAGGGAGGGGAGTCTAAAGGGCCCCCGTTCTGCACCAGAGCCTGCCGCAAGGCTGGATGCACTTATTTGCGGGGAACCCTCAGGTCGCTACCCCTGACGTGGCTACTGGCGGTGACAGCCGAGGTGCTGGATGAAGGACAGCGGGAAGAGACAGAGATGATGGGTCACAGGCAGTAGCAGGCTGGCGTAGCAGCAGGTAACAGCAGTACAGATAATAGGCTGGCTCAACAACAGGTAACGGCAGTGCTGGCATCAGGATGTCAGTAAACGCAGGTAACGGACAGGAAGCAGAGGTCACGATCAATGTGGGAACATCAACAAACTGATCCAGAGCACAGGCAGGAAGTTCCATAAGTCCCAGGTGATGAAAGGTGACTGGCCAAGTAATTAGTGTACTTGCTCTTTAAATCTCAACGAGCCGTTGCACATCCCTTAGGGAGGATGTGTACAGCAAAGACTAGAGCAGGAGTGAAGACAGGTGCTTTACCTGACCCAACTATTCAATGATATAATTTTCTAGTCAATGATAGGTCCTCTTTAAAACCCTTGATAACAAGAAAACACACAGCAAAAGGTTAGCAGCAGCTCTACAACAGCGTTTTTTTAGAACAAAAGATGACATTGCAAATCTATTAACCCCTGAACGACCTTGGACATATGCATATGTCCAGGTGCTTTGGGGGTTAACGCTCCTGGACGTATGCATACGTCCTGGCGACCGTGCGGGCTTGCGGGCAAGCCGCGCACGATCGCGACATGGGACCGCTGGTCGCATGCCGTATCACCCGCGGCCGGAGTAAGCTCCGGCTGTGGGTGATTAACGCTTCATTATCGCAACCTGTCATGGTTGTGATAATGAAACTGTAGGCAGGAGGAGTGAGATTCTCTAGCATGCTCCCGGCATCTGCCGCACCACAGCGCGGCAGGGATCTACTGTCAGATGCCCCCGGGAAGTGAAATGCATTGTGGGCATGGTGACTGACAGTTGTCATGGCGACCAGCACACAGCAGCAATGCTTGTGTACTGGCCTGCCTTCTAACAGCAATCTGATGATTGCTGTTAGAAATACCCTATGAGGAAAAGTAAAGAAAATGTAAAAAAAAATGTTAAAAAAGTGAAAAAAAGTAAAACACAAACAAAAAAAAATAAAATAAAAACCCGTACATTGCCCATTTCCCCTTTACAAACGCCAACCAACCCAAAAAAGATCAAAAATAAATAAAGTACCCATATTTGGTATCGCTACGTGCGTAACGATCGGTCCTATAAATCTGTCCTGTTAATTAACCCACATGGCGAACACCATAAAAAAAACAAAAAACAATCACAGAATTACAAGTTTTGTTCATCCAGCAGCACATAAAATAGAATAAAAAGCGATCAAAAACTCCAAATAAATCCCAAAAGTGGTAACAATTAAAAGGTCTTTTCATCCCACAAAAAAATCGTTACACAGCTCTGTATACATTAAAATAAAAAAGTTATGTCTCTCAGAAAATAGCGATGCATAAATATTCTTTTACACACTAGGTACTTCAACATAAAAAAAACTATATAAACAGGATATCACCGTAATCGTATCAACCCAAAAGTAAAAGCTAACTTATCATGGATACTGCACGGTAAGCGCTGTTAAAAATAAAAATAAAAAACACTACTTGGATTGCGGTATTTTCTTCACCCTGCCTTCCAAAAAAATGGATTTAAAAGCGATCAAAAAGCCTTGTCCCCCCAAAAATTATACTAATAAAAATTTCAACTAATCCCGCAAAAAACAAGCCCCTACACAGCTCCATAAACTGAAAAATTAAAAAGTTATGGCTCCCGACTAGGCAAGCAAAAAAACGTGTTTTCCGGGTTGAATAAAATGTTTTTTATTGTATAAAAGCAGTAAAACATAAAAAAAATACAAATTGGGTATCCTGAATCGTATTGACCCTGAGTAAAGCTAGCTTGTCATATAACCTACAGTGACGGCTAAAAAAAAAAAAAAAAAAAACCCTCCCAAATTTGTTTATTTTTTCAAAACATCTCAAAAAAACCCTTAATAAAAAAAGTAAAACTACATCTATCACCCATAATGGTACCAATAAAAAAATAACTCACCCCAAAAAACAACCCTAAAACAGCTCTGCACACAGCAAAATAAAAAAGTTTCTACCCAGGTGAGCTGCAGTCATTGATAGGAGAAAAGAGCCTTTCATGGACACTTCTGTCCATCAAAGAATTATGTTCTTGAATAGAGACATCTTGTATGTTGTCCATTTCCATGCTAAACTTAACAGCATCTTTCACATTCTGGCTTTTTTCTCTTTTACCATATCTCCCATGGTTACAATCAGATGCTCGACTGATGTTTTACTTAAAAATGTCACTAAAGCAACTTGTCCTTTTCTCTGTGGTGTGCTTCTATACTTTTCTCACTAATGACCACAACCTCGTGAACATGCCTTTTCAGTGTGCTATCATATATTAGAAGCAAAACTATTTCAAGGAAATTCCCATGATTGAAATCAGGATTTTGCAAAGAGTGAACAGCTTCAGTCCTTCACTATAAGCTGGATTTAGCGGGGCATCACATAAAAGGTCAATTACTCTTCTAACAGTACGATTTGTTGTATTTTTTCTTTTTTATCTAAGTTTACATTGATTGTTTTTTCAATGTCAGTTCTCTTTTCTGCACACAAATAAGCTGTTGCAAAAACTTGATGTTGGATTGATTTCTCATGTTTACCAATATTTATCGTTTACATATTAAATTTAAACAACATTTTGGCACTTATGAAATACTTTTGCAAAAAGGCACACGTGGAACAAAAATGTTTTGCATTTGCGATAAACCATTTTTTTAAAGACAGACCAAAAAAGGCAAAGTATAAAATAGGGGGCCCACTGCTCGTAGGGTCTTCCAAAATGGAGGCAGGTTCCTTGAAGACTGGTAGCTGGAGAGCTACTTGTTCCTAGGCCCAGCCTGAGGCCTTGTAGGGACATCTACAGCTTCTCCCCATTGCCCCCCCTTTTTCTAACTTCTTATTTTTTTTTCCCTTTAAAAGACCAAAGCAACCCCGAAAATATTTGCCAGGGGCTGAAAAAGGGCCCCCCCAAATGATCCTGGGGTTTTTGCTAAGAAAAGGGGGAGAAAAGATTATAAAAGCTAGTCTAACTTCTTTACTCTGCAAAAATTTAATTTTGACTTCTTCCAGTGAAGAGAAAGAACGGGAAGGGGAGTCCCCCTTTTCTTAGGTTCTTAATCTGTATGTGTCTAGGTCAACTTCTGACTGTTACCCAATCCTGGAACAAATAAAGTTTAGATACAGATCTCACAAAAGTGAGCACACCCCTAAATGAAAATGGACAAATTGTGCACAAAGGGTGACATGTATGAACGTTGGAGCAGACAGACCAGTTCTAAATACCTTTAAGGTAGTATAGAATGCGCCAGAATGTATGAACCTGTTCTTCTGCAGTTCATACATACAAGTGCCAATACAACAAGTCTGGCTCAGGCAGACCACCTTTAACTTGGTCTGGCTGTTCTAAATGTTCTGCGCCTAGATTTGGCGTCAAAGAATTATAAATGTGTCTAATCCTACGAATGTGCTGCAACACGCCCTCAGAACGCCCCAAGTCTTTGGCGCCTTACAAAGTGTCTTTGGCGCATTATAAAGGGACTTATCACGCCAAAGTTTGGAGAATGTCTGTTCACACATTCTTACACCAGAAAACTGGCACCGCCAGTTACAATACCAATTTTAAACACATCTGCTCCCCATTCACACCTGAGACCTTGTAACACTAAGACTATTTCTCCACTGCACAGAAAACTGTCCATTTTCCAACATTTTTAGTTTTATAAAAACGCTGTAAAAATGACTGTAAAGATGTCTCACAGACTTCTTTAATACAAACGTCCTGTTGTCTCCACAGAACGTTTTTTTTTCTGCTTGTTTTATTTGCTGGTTGTTTTTTGAAACATGTTGCAAAAAATGACTGAGCAGGGCAGAAAATGTGTTATTGGAGTCTATGTAAAGCGCTGGATGTCGTTTGGCACATTTTTTGCGCTTTTTTTGCATTTTTTTTGCAGAAATACATAGAAAACCTATTGCTGTGCATCTCTGAAAAAAGCGCCAAAAAACACGCAAAAATTACGCAAAAACGAGCAAAACAACACGCAAAACTTGCTAAAAAATGGCTGTTTTTTAAGCATATTTTGACAGGCAGTGGACAAAAAACTCAGTTTTATGAATGTTTTTATGATTTGGTTTTCAGGTCATCTTTTGTCCACTGCTGTGTAGACATAGCTTTACAAGACCGATGACAGCAGGGAGGAAAAATGGCAAATTAGGCCATTTAGTACTCACTTTTGCTGCCAGTGGTTTAGACATTGATGGCTGTGTGTTTAGCTATTTTAAGGGCACACTAAATTTACACTGTTATACAAGCTGTACTCTAACTACTTTACATTATACCAAAGTGTCATATCTTCAGTGTTGTCTCATGAAAAAATATAATACAATGTTTACAAAAATGTGAGAGGTGTACTCACTTTTCTGAGATACTGTATGTAAAACATAGGAATACAACATAGAAACAATACAAAACTATATCATACACAAGAAGCAAGGTAACACACTGACAACCGCCAACCAACAGCCCCCACAGAATATACAGTGGGACAATGCATAAGTCACATCCGATAATGGTTGGACAAAGTTTAACTTCCTAACCAGACTGCACATCAGATCTGGAGCTTTAAAATCAATTTGCATTTGTATTTTTTTCTTTTTGCTTACGTGTCTTCAGATTTGTCTTTTTAATCAGAAATTCTTTTAGAAGGCATTGTACTGTCTTCTTCCTAGAGGCAAAAATGTAATGTTAGCTTATTAAAGCTGGTGCATACTAAAATAAATAGTATAATAAAGTCTAAATATGTGGTATTGCCATGTGTACCCTATATGGCATCACACATTACACACTATCATTCCATAATATAGAACCATAGTCACTCCATGAGCCACCATAAGATTCCTAAGCAATCGTAAGACATAATCAGCCTGTTTCGGTAAACACCCTATTTACAAAGGTAATATTAAAATTTAAATATCAAACTATACTTTTCAGTAGGAATTACAAAGTAATGGCCTAATGCACAATTCTAAGAAAATAGTTAATTCATTTGTAGGAAAAGAGAGTGGTCTTCTTTAACATACTTCACAGGATAGCTGACAGATACTCCATACTACATCACACAGGAAAGCCAGCAGATCCTCTACACTATACCACATAGGAGAGCTGACAGATCCTCTATACTAAACCATACAGGAGAGCCCACAGATCCTCTATACTAAAGAACACAAGAGAGCCAACAGATACTCTATTCTACACCCCATAGAATAGCTGACAGATTCTTTAAACTATACTACACAGAAGAGCTGACAGATCCTCTATACTATACCACACATGTATACCACAGAAGAACTGACTGCCTCTCTTTACTACACCACGTGGGAGAGCCTGCAGATCCTCTATACTTAACCACACAGGAGGGCAAACAGATTCTCTATACTATACAGCAAAGGAGAGCTGACAGACCATTTATACTATACCACACAGAAGAATGCACAGATCCTCTAAACTATACTACACAGTAGAGCTGGCAGATCCTCTATATTGCACAACATAAGAGAGCCAAAAGATCCTCTACACTGCACCATACAAGAGAGCTGACAGATCCTCCATACTACACCACACAGGAGAGACAACAGATCGTCTATATTATACTACACAAAGGAGCGGATGAATCCTCTATATTACACCACACAGGAGTACTGACATATCCTCTATACTACATCACACAAGATAGCCAAAAGCCCCTTTTATACACCCCCCAAGGAGAGTGAGGATTTATCTATAAAATTACCACTAAGCAGTGGGGAAACTGGGGTACCTGGGTCCTACCCATAAAGTTGATTCTTGGGGATCCCAGTGGGGTTGATTCTTGGCGTCCAGCAGTGGAGTTTTCCTTCAGGACTATTATACAGTTATTGTACATGACTGCACATATCTCATATGCCTCTTATTTTCTGCCTCTCTCTGCCTCTGCCTTTCTCTCTGAAAACACCCCCAAGCTTGCTATTCTCATTGCACACTTTGCCCGTGGTTTCACAGAAGATATGTCCATTTGATAAAAATTGAAAAGTTGTAAAGTATTCGTTTGGGTTATAACGTGACATTTTTTGTCCCCTAAAAAATAACTTTTTTTATATTTTGCCCATAGGCAAACGTAAACTCTATCAGTTCTTATCTGAAAAAACACAAAAAACGTAATTTTTTATTTGTATAACTTTTAACCTCTATGCACACTATTTACAAACCTGATTCAACCCTCATAATTTTAAACCCTTTTTGCCTTCTAAAAGAGGGAATAACCCCCTTTTTTATAAAGGGTCTGGGGGGAGCACCCCCTTATAAAAAGGGGGAAACCCTTTTTAAATTATGGGCAAATTAAAAACTCCAGAAAAAAGGACCCCAAAGCCTACTACTTGGGCGGTCGCCCCTAATCTCATGGGCCAGAAAAAAATTAAGGCCCTCTTGAGCACCCCTCAGCAGGTGAAAATTTTTAGACAGAGGTAAAAAAAAATCAAAATTTTAAAAAACGTCATATCTGACCGGGCCCGACTTTTTTTCGCCACCCCTGGCTTCACCCGGGGATTGAGGTCCAAATCACATGTGGTTTTAAGTCACTTCCTTTTATTTCATGTTAGGTTCCCCCTTTTCCCGGTGCTCACCAATAAGCCATCAGAGAACCCAAAAAAAAAAACCCCACCCCCCCTTCCGTCTCCGCACGCACACTCTAATATTTTCCCTTCCCAAAAGCTGCCCCCTGTTCATGAACAGAAAATCCTAGGAAAACTCGCCATCCCCTTTAAAACGGTTTTAGGGCCCCATTTTTTTTAACCCGTATTTAGCCCGTGCCAACGCACTGCACCAGCGGGACACCTGGGCCCTGACTGGGGATGGGCTTCCTTTCTTATTTTTCTTATTATTGAAAATGCGTCCCTCATACAACGGTTTGAGAAAAATTTAGGTGTTACATTCCATTAACAAATTTTTAGTTTTCCATAAAAATTGGACAGAATGAACAGTTGCCACGGGGGAATATGAGCCCCCCAAGGGGAGGATGAACCATGGTTTTTTGCCATCTCCCCCAAAAATTTGACTATGTAAAAATTTCACCCCTAAGATTTTTTTCCTCTTCTTTTAAGTGACACTGGGGTACCCTTAAAAATCACCTCAGGAAAATTTAATGGATTCCCTTTTAGAATGTCCCAATGTTTTTAAAGGGTTATAGCTCTCATTTCATTAGCTCTATCACAAGGTTCCCTTTAAAAACAAATTTAAAAAATTAGTTTTTTCTTCTTTTTTTTTACTGATTAAAAAATGCCCTCTGTCACTGGTCAAAGCCCTAGAGTTTAAGTTTGCCTATGGAAAAATAGTAAATATAGGGGACCCCAAAAAGTCACTCTCTTTTTCTTGGGGAGTTTCCCCAAATTTTTTTTTGGAGATTTCCCTAAAAATTTAATTAAACACAGTCATCAATGTTTTAAACCCAAATGGCAACAAAAATAAAAAAAGAAAAAATTTGTCCCCAAAAGTGTAAATTTTTTTTGCCCCGGTCGCCATTTTTTTTCCAGAAGTTTAAAAAAAAAAAATACATTTTTCTGGTTTTTTAAAAAGTTTTATGATGTTTACTGGGAGAAAAAATTAACCAAAATAACATTATTTTCTGGGGTCTTAAAATTTATGAGATATCATAAAAAATTTTTGGGTTTAAATGTTTTGAGTTGCTTTTTTAAAATTAACCCCTTAGCCGGAGCCGCTCTGACAAAACCCCCCATTTTTTAAATCTGTCATGGGGTAAATTTATGTGAGAAAAAAACTTTTTGAGTTTTAAAATATCCATTTTGTTTCGAGTTTTGTTTTCTCGTGTCACTTTGTGCTTTAAGATAGTAAGACTTTTTGGGTTTCCAAAAAAAATTGTTGTTTATTTGGGGAAAAAATATAAAAGTATCTTTAAAAAATTTTAAAAAATTTCCCCAATTTCAAACTTAAAAAATTTCTGCATGAAAAGACGATAGTTATTCCATAAAAAAATAGTTTATAACTAGAACCCTTACCATATGTCTACTTTTAGGTTGGCATCTTTTTTTTTAAATATATTTTTTTTTTTTTTAAACAAATTTTTGGGGGCTTAAAAAAATTTTGGGTAGAAATTTTTTCCAAATTTTCAAAAAATTTTGAATTTATACACTTTTTGGGGAACCCAGTCCAGTTCTAATGTGATTTTTGATTGACCTTAGGGGTTTGATACCCCCCCTTAATTGCCTATCTAAAAAAACTACCCCCCCTTTAAAAGTTTTTCAAAACCGCATTTAGGAAGTTTTTTTAACCCTTTAAAGGGTTTTTTCCGGGAAATTAAACAAAGTGGAAGTAAAATTAAAAAAATTTTCACTTTTTTTGCAGATTTTAAATTTTTTATACATTTTTCCCAAAAAAATACGGAAAATGTGTCAGGGAAATAAAAAATTAATATTGTTTTCCCCAGATTCGGGCCTTTTTTCAGGATACCCCTTTTATGTTGCCTAGTGTGCTATTTGGCTCAACCACAAGCCCGGGAATAGGGGGAGCACCTACGGACTCTGTGGTCTCTTTTTCATTACGATTTTTTTTGGGGGCCCTTTTAAAGGTTTTTGAAGACGCCCTAAGGTCCTAAAACTTAATAAACTCCCAAAAATTCCCCCCATATTGGAAACTACCCCCCCTTAAGGAATATAGGGGGGTGTAGTGGGGAATATCGCCCCCAAGGGTGTGTCACAAAAATTTTTTAGCGTTGGGGCTGTGAAATGAAAAAAAAATGTTTTTCCAAAAAATCGGGGAAATTTTTAGCAAAAAATTTTTTCATTTTTAAAAGGGCCCATCCGGGAAAAAAAAGGCACCCAAAAAAATTTGTTCCCAAAATTTCTTCCAAGTTCGGCAAAAAACCCTACATTGGGGTTTTAAAACTGTTTTGTTTGGGCGCCATAAGCAGGGGAAACAAGGGAGGAAGGTTATTTGGCTTTTGGACGAGTTTTTGGGGGGGGGTCATACGCTTTTTAAACCCCCCCAAAGGTACCGGAACGGGTTTGAAAAACCTTCCAGAAGTAAACCCCCCTTTTTTTAAAATTTCACCCACGCCTCTAGATTCATCTAGGGGTGTTTTTGTACATTTTGGGTGAAAGGGTTCCAAAGTTTTTTTTTTTGTTTTTGGGTGTGATGAAAATGGGGGGGGGGGGGGAAAAAGCAATTCTGCCATTTTTTTTTTTGGTTCTTTTACAGCGTTCGCCCCTTTCAGTAAAAATGACAGGATTTCTTTTTCTATGTGGGGCGGTACAAATGCAATGATATGATTTGGGTATCGTTTTTTTTGTTTTTGGGACTTTTACACAAAAAGAAATAGGTCTATAAAAAATTGCGTTTTTTTTGTTGTCCTTTTTCTGATAAACCCTAACGTTTTCAGTTTTTTGTATACGGAGTGATTAAGGGCTTGTTTTTTTGTGGGATGAGTTGGGCGTTTTTTTTTTAGTACCATTATGGGAGGCATATGCCCCCTTTTTTTAAAATTTAAAAATTTTTTTGAGGCATTTTTAAAAAAAAAATACAGCATTTTTTCCCGATTTGTGTTTTTTTTTTTTATTTTTTTACAGCGGTTCAATGTGCAGTTTAATGGGCCCTTTTAGTATTCTCAGCAGATCGATACGATTTAACCCAAAGATTCCCAATTTTTATATTTTTTTTTTTTTAATGCTTTTACCCAAAAAAAAAACCCCTTTTTTCAAAAAAGGAAAAAAACGTTTTGCATTGCCATAGTCTGAGAGCCATAACCCCTTTTTTTTTTTCTGGGGTACGGAGCGTGTAGGGGCTTGTTTTTTGCGGGATTTAGGGTTGGGGTTTTTATTGGGATCATTTTTGGGGGGAAAGACTTTTTGGGTCAGATAAATTTTTTTTTTTGGAAGGCAGGGTGAAGGGTAAAAAAAATGCAAACCTAGTAGGGGTTTTTTTTTTTTATTTTAAACAGCGCCCCACCAAGCAGTATCCATGACCAGTTAGCTTTACTTCTGGGGTTTTGATCGGGTTACGGCGGAAAACCCTATTTATATAGGGTTTTTTTAATTTTTAACACTTTTAAAAAAAAAAAAAAAAAATGTTTTTTTTGTGTTAAAAATTTATGCATTCTGTCTTCTGAGAGTCATAACTTTTTTATTTTTTCCGGGTTTTCCGGGGCGTGTAAGGACACATTTTTGCGGGGATGAAATGATGCTTTAATTTGGTTTCAACTTTGGTGTTTTTATGAGTTTTTGTTTCCCCTTTTTTTTTCCATTTTATGTGTGCAAAAGGGTGTACAAAAAAACACAGTTTCTGTGACTGTTTTTTTTTTGTTTTTTTACGGCGTTTAATGTAAGGGTTAATTTTAAAATGACACCCTTTATAGGGTGGGTGGGTTTTGCCGCGGCGTACCAAAATTTGGGGAATTTTTTTTATTTTTTTATCTTTTTTGGGGCGATTGGCGTTTGTAAAGGGGGGGAAAAAGGGGAGGTTTTACGTGTTTTTAATTTAATTTTTTTTGTTCGTGTTTTACTTTTTCACATTTTTTTCCATTTCCCCAGTGGGGATTTGCTGTTTGAATATAGAACTGTGCACAGTGTTACTGCTGTGCACAGGTCGCCTTTGGGAACCCTTTGACACCATGCCCAAAAATGCATTGTGGGCCCTGGGGACGCAACCCCGGGGCTACCCGGATGCTTTCAGAAAGCATCGGGAGGTCGGGTAAGAGAAACCCGGGAGTGGCATTCCGCCGCTTGCTGCGCCGGGGTCGGGGGCAGCAGGAGCTCCCCTCCCCTGGGCCCGCGGCTTTATTATCGCCCCAGACAGGCTGCGGTAATAAGCTTTTTAAACACCCGGGCCCGGAAACCCCCTGTGGGCCCGGGGGGGATGGGAAATGAAGTCAGCCCGGGAATTTTTCCACTGGTTTCATTTTTCGCGATCGTGGGGGCGGTCGCCCGGGAAAACCCGCGCGACGCCAGGAAAGTATGCATACGTCCATTTCAGGAAATCACTTCCCGCTTTGGGCCCTAAGCAAAAAGGGCCCAAAGTTTTGGGGAAAGGGGTTTTTTAACAAAAACCCCAAAAAAAAAAAATTTAAAAAATTTAAATTTGCATTGCTATAATTGGAGACCAATGCCTTTGTTCTGTCTTTATTGATGGAGCTGTGTGAGGGATGATTTTTTTGTGAGGCAAGCTGTAGATTTAAATTGGTATAGTTTTGAGGCTTAATTTCAGCACCGCTCTCCTGGGTGGACAATAGAGATGGGCGAATTGATTCTAACGAAGTGGGGGAAAACGTTTAGAATTTCAGGAAAACTTTGGTTGAACCCAAGTGAAGTTTTTGGGGTACTTCCGGTGAAAAGAATGGTGCTTTTTTATTGATAAAAGGGTTTCGAGAATTTGGGGTTACTTGGGGGAAAAGCATCTGGGGGGGAGAAAAGGGGATAGCCTACCCTGACATGTGCAGGATTTAAGGGCCCAACAGGAGACCCGGGGGGGTTCTGTGACGTCACCGCACTATATAAATCCGGGCGCGACGGGGGACTATTTCCCCTCTAAATGTACTGACAGGGAAGGGGGCTGCCCCGGGGGTGTAATGAAAAAACTCTTACTTAAAAAATCTTTTTATACAAACGATTTTTTTGGGGGGGGTCCAGCTTGTCTCAGAGATGCTTCTCTTAACGTTCTATTTTGATTTTGTGGGGTATTGGGGTCTGAAATTTCCCGTGTGCGTCCCGTTTAGGGTGATTTTACATTTTAATTTCTATCTGCTTTTCGCACATTGAATTCCAAGGGTGATCTAAGGCCCGTTCCTGTTGTATTTTTTTTTAAAGAAACAGCGTTTTTACCAAAACAAAATTTCCACTTCATTTTTGGTGCTCAAAATTTTTTTTGCGCAAAAATTTTCATCCCGGGGGTTTTTAAGCGTTGTTTTTGCTGCTGTTTGGGTAAAAGAAAAGGGCTTTTTCACCAGAAAAAAAGGGCATTTTTTCCCGTAGCATAAAATTTACAAGCGAAGGTTAAAAATTTCAAGTTTTTCTCTTGTTGTGTAGGTAAAATTAAAAAGCCCCTTGTAACACGCTACAAAACTTGTAGTTTTTGGTCTCTTTTTTAAATTTTTTTTTTTTTTTTTTTTTTTTTTTTTTTGCGCGAAATTTTAAACCAGGGGTTAATTTAAACGTTTTTTTTTGCTGCTGTGATGACTAAAAAAAAACCGCTTTTTACGGCAAAAAAACATTTTTCCGGGAGGGATAAATTTTAAACCCCCCAAAACCGAAAAACCCGGGAAAAAATTTTTTTTTAAAGCCAGAACATTTTTTTTTTTTTTGCCCCTTTTTGCGTTTAACAGTTGTAAATTTTTTATTTTTTCAATGACGCAGTTGTATGAGGGCTCGTTTTTTGAGACAAATTGGGACTTTATGAGGTAATAGTTTAAATTCGCTTATAAATAATTGCAGAATTTTTTTTATTTTTGTAAAAAGAAATTGTAGTTTTTGTAAAAAATTTTTTACACCATTCATATTTCACACTTAATAACTTGTTAGATTTATTCTACAGGTTATTACAGTCGTGTGGATACCTAATGTGTGTAATTTTTTTTTTGTGTGTGTAATATATGCACAACTATTTTTTATTAAATATTTATTTTTACTTTATTATTTATTTTTGTATTCATTTTTTTTTACACTTTTTCTGTTTTTTTTTTTTTTAAATTCCCTGAAGGGAGAACTCTTTTACAATTTTTTTTTTTTAAACACTTAGGGCGACATGTATGAACGGGCTTTTCGCCTGTTTTCTGGCGTATACTGCGCCTCCCGGCCCGAATCCCGCTGTCAGACGCAGGGATTCAGTGTTAGGCGCAGTGTTCACCACTTTCAGCTGCGCCCCGCATGAAGGGGCGGGCAGTGAGTGCGGTGTGGGCGCGGGGTAGGCGTTCCGGGGCGGGACGCGGCGCGCTCGAAAACTCCGAGGCATGTACGATGGAGAGTCGGCAAAGCGAGGCGCAGTGCAGCGCTCGGCAGCTCCGACAGGCAGACCTGGTTTTTTTTGGTCTAAATCCTCCGACAGAGGCAAAGTGAAGCAGGATCGGAACATGCGAGGAAGCGGATCGAAGATCGCGACAGAAATCTCGGCGCTCCGCTCCATGCAGCAGGAGTATGATTCCGAAAAAATCGCCTTTATAAAGGCGGAAAACAGTGTCAGAAAAGAGCTAAACGTAAACTCTAGAACGGCGCAATATCAAGAAATATGATATTGTAAATTGCCGGGAAATACAGTAATTCAAATTCTGAAACCTATTCTCATTGGTCGGCATAAACCAGCCAATCAGAATAGGAGCGACAGTGAACCATTAAAACCTATGGGGAAGGATTGACCAATCAGAATCCACGGCGGGATAATTCAAAATACAGTAAAAAGACAGAAAAGAGCTGATTGGCTGAGCTAGCGGGGGCTTGGCTAGCTTGGCCAATCAGAATAGGAGCGACAAAGACCCATTCTAGTCTATGGAGAAGTTTAGACCAATCAGAATCCACGGCAGGATAATTCAAAATACAGTAAAAAGACAGAAAAGAGCTGATTGGCTGAGCTAGCGGGTGCTTGGCTATCCCAGCCAATCAGAGCGCGAGCTACTTCTCCCATTATAGTCTATGGAGAGATGGGCGCACTGAAATCTCGGCACTCAGCGCCGTGCGGCATGAAGTATTAATCAAAAAATTATTTTTATTAAGTGTCAAACATTATCAGATAAAGAGCCGAACCCTTCTTTACAAATAAAGCAGTTAAAAACCCGAACAACGCGTTTGTCGCCGAGACCGGCGCTACATAAGGAATTGCAATAGAGAGAATCGCCGGGAAATACAGTAATTCAAATTGTTTAAGCTATTCTCATTGGTCGGCATAAACCAGCCAATCAGAATAGGAGCGACAATGTCCCATTCTAACCTATGGAGGAGAATTGACCAATCAGAATAGGAGCGACAATGTCCCATTATATCCTATGGAGAAAAATTGACCAATCATATTCAAAGGCGGGACAGTTCAAAATACAGTAAAAATGCAGAAACGAGCTGATTGGTTGAAGCGGCGGGGGCTCGTCCAGCTTAGCCAATCAGAGCGCGAGCTACTTTCTCATAGAGTTCTATGGGGAAAAGAAATTCTGAGTGCGCTCTGTGATTGGCTAAGTTAAAAGAGGCGCCGTTATTTGGACGAATGGGAGAGCGAGCGACGCTCCTATGGGTTTTGTAATGCAATCTGAAATAAAACTACATGGTCCTCCCAGATGACATCTGACAACCCCAGCCAAGAGTCGGTGAGATCCTCAGACACAACCCTTAGATGGCATGGCCCGGGAGCGGGTCAGCGGCCCTCACCTGTCCTCAACCCGCCTCTATCCCATCCGGTTCCCTCAGCCAGAGATCTACTATGTGGTCTGGGCTCAGCGCCACTATATAGCGAGGATGAACAATTTGAGGAGGGCAGTCAGCAGCTACTTGGCAGCGAAGAAATGGGGCCAATATCCCCTGCTTCTTGCAGTAGGTGACAAAGTATAGATGTGGAGCGTGGCATGGGAGGTCATGTTGTGAGGGGTCAGCCTCTGCATACCAAGACCGGTGATGAGGACAGCAGTGACGATGAAACACAAATTGATGATGATGTAGCCGACCGCACTTGGGAGCCGGGTGAAGCAAGGGCTTCATCATCGTCAGGAGAAGAGGGCGTCAGCTTGCGCGTCAGGCAGCGGCGCAGCCAGCAAGTGGGTTGTGTGGCCGTGAGTCAGCAGGGTAGCAGCAGTGTGAGGTCGGGAGCCAAGCGGCCACGGGGTAGAAAACCCACTTCGCAGGTCCAAGAAAGTAGCGGCACAGGGGCTCAGCGAGGCAGCGGCGGCAGTAGTCACTCAGTGCGGAGCGTTGGCGGTAAAATCAGATACTCGGCGGTGTGGCAGTTCTTTGCTAAGACACCGGAGGAGCCGAATATGAGTATATGTAGAATCTGTGGGCAGAAAGTGAAGCGTGGCCAGGGAGCTAACGTTGGCACCATGGCCCTGCGTCAACACATGCAGCGCCACCATCTGGTGTCCTGGGAGAAACATGGCTCAGATGTGGTGGTCCATCCTGCCACCGCAGCAGCAGCAGCAGCAGCCAGTGGCACGCATGCCATTGCAGCCAGTCAAGGCTCCACCACCTCTGCAGAAGGGAGCTGTTTCTCTTGCCATCATCTCCGGTCCAGACGCTCCTGCTCCTCGCTACTCATGGCGCCAGCAGTCGTTCAGCGAGGCGATTGCAAAGAGACAACAGTATGCGTCTAACCATCCTAAGGTGCAGCAGCTGACCGTGCTCCTGTCCAAGTTGTTGGTACTGCAGTTCCTCCCTTTCCATATGGTGGACTCTGCACCATTCAGAGAACTAATGGCTTGTGCCGAGCCGAGATGGAGAGTTCCAAGCCGTAATTTATTTTCCAAAAAGGCAGTACCAGCACTTCATAAATATGCAGAACAGAAAGTGGGCCAGTCCTTTAGCTTATCGGTTTGTTCCAAGGTGCACGGCAGCGTGGAAGTCTGGAGCTGTAACTACGGTCAGGGCCAGTACATGTCCTTTATGGCCCACTGGGTGAATGTGCTTCCTGCCCAGGAACACCAACAACTTGGACAGGAGACATCGCTTTCTCCTCCATGTTGCCAAACTGCGGCTCCTGCGCCAATGTCCGCCTCCTCCTCCTCCACCACCACCACCATCATCTCAGCCTCCACAAGTACTGCTCCATCATACCACATGTGTAGGGCACAGCGGTGTCACGCAGTTCTACACCTGGCTTGCCTTGGCAAACGAAGTCACACAGGGGAGGAACTGCTCCACGTCATACAGCAAGATATCGATTGTGTGTGGGCTTTTCTCTTCTCCGCGCCAACTGCAAATCGGAACCATGGTACAGACAATGGGAGTAACATCGGTGTCCCGGCTGCCACCAAAGAAAGAGGAGGATGGTCCCATGCGCCCTGCAATGGCGCATTGTTCAATCTGTTGTGAAAAGTTTTCCTGAAGTCTTACACGCGATCTTCAGAAGATCTGAAAGATGGCCATGAAACGTGCATGCACTTAATCACATTTTCCTACAAAGCCATGAACACCCTCCTCGATTGCAGCGGCAGCACGCTCCCCCAACACACTCTGATAAGCAATGTTTCCACCAGTTGAAATTCCCAGCCTGCACATGTTGGGACCGACTGAAAGAACAAAGAAAGGCCAATAACGATTTTGATGATCCATGCGCGACGGAGTACTCCCTGTGAAACTTTTGATGTCAGCCAGTGGCTGCTCATGCGTGTCACCTGGCGTTTGTTGAGGCCATTCGTGGAGCGGGACGTTTTTTGTCTGTACGCCAGACTACGGGATGAATAACGTCATTCCACTGCTTTCATGTCCTGGAACAGATGCTGAAATAATCTTTCTGGGCAGGGGACTAGAGAAGTGGCGACTTACATCTCGCGGCACATGAGTCCGGTGGGGACTGAAATGGAGGAGAATGAGGAGAGTAGGACATTGGAGTCAGAAGCATTGTCCTGGTGAAATTAGTGGATTTTCTACCCAGTGACAAGAGAGGAGGAGGAAGAGGAGCAGGTGGAGGAGGGTAGATGGAGATGAGGAAGACGAGCAGAATTGACCCGCAAGCCAAGCACCCGTGGTAGTAATACGTGTAGATGGAGGCGAGGGAGCCCCTCAGTGGTCACTTGAGCAGATGGCCCCGCAGCATGCTGATTTGCCTGGCGAGTGACCAGCGAATAGTCAGCATGCCGGCAGAGGGATGACTCCTGCTCTCCACCCCTATTTGGACCCTCGCTACCAGTCCCAAAATGGGAGCCTTTTTTCCCAGCTATTGAGAGGGAGGACAAACTCAAATACTATAGGTAAATCCTCTGTAGTCAGTTGGGCGCAGCTGCCTATGTGCGCATCTGCCCTCCTCTGAACAAAGGTCTGCAGGAGACCGCGGTCTTCATCAGCGCTCACGTACTTCTGCCACTGCTGCTGGGGAATGTGGGGTTAGGACATACCAGCTCCATCAGCAGCAACCCTAAGTCTGGATTCACTGATGAGCCAGCTTCCATCACCCGCCTAGTGAGGAGGGTATCGCCAGCAAGCACCACAGCAGACCTGGAAATCCCTGGAACCAACAGGTGGTGGCCTACTTGGACAGTAAGCACTCTGCCACCCCAGTTAGAAGATCCGCTGGACTACTGGGCAGCCAAACTGGATGTGTTGGGCCTTGCAACTTGGCCGAGTTTGCAGTGGAGCAGCTGTCCCTGCCCGGCCAGTAGTGTGGCATAGTAGCGGGTGTTCAGTGCGCGGGGGCCATACGTTACCCCAAGGAGAACCCGCTTGTCCACGGGAAATGGTGGACGACTATGACCCTTTGTCAGATGATACCAATCACCAATGCTTAGGCGTCAACTACGACAGACATGACGCCTCAACCAAACTTGAGAAATGAGTCTGGGTTCAAGCTACCTGCCTCATGACAGCCACTATTCTGATGCCACCACCTGCCTCATGCCCACTCTGCTGAATTTCTTTCCCCTGCCACCAAACCATCTTTTCCAGGACTGGGATTCCACCCCCCCCCCCCTCCACACCTGTCATGTGCCACTCTAGACCTCATGCTGCGCTGCTGCTGTTGCTGGGGCCGTGACTCCACACTGTTTATTGTCCACTGCCTGACCCATGATGCTCTTTTGCCCCCCGTCCCCTCCACTCTCTGTCCCTGTTCCACTCTGTGACCAACCCCGTTTTTTCCACCCCAGAATTCATTGTGCCACTGCCCGACCTCATGCTCTGCGGGGGTGACCTCCACACGTTCTTGTGCACTCTTTCCTCTCCTGTTTTTTGCCATCTCCCAAAGTCATTGTTCCACTTTCCCGACCTCATGCTGCTGCGTCGTGCCCCCACTGTCATTTTGGGCCCCTCTGTGGCCACTCCTTTTTTTGCCACCTCCAGAATGTCCTTGTACCACTGCCGACCTCATGCTTTTCTGCCGTGACACCACACTTGTCATTGAGCCCTTTTGAGGCCTACTTCTGTTTTTGCCACCTCCAGAATGTCATTGGCCACCTCTGACCTCTGCGCTGCCCCCCGCACCTACACTCTCTTCATTGTCCACTCTTTGGCCTACTAAGTTTTGCCACCTCCAGAATGTCATTGTGCCACTGTCTGACCCATGCTGCTGCTGTCGTGACCCCACACGTGTAATTTTGCCACTCTTTTGGGCCCACTACGTTTTGCCACCCCAAAAAAGTCATTGGCCACTGTCTGACCTCAGCGCTGCGTCGTGACCTCCACACTGTGTCATTGTGCCACCTGTGCCTACTCCGTTTTTTGCCACCTGCAGAATGCATGTGCCACTGCCCACCTCATCTGCCGTGTCGTGCCCTCCACACTGTGTCATTGTGCCACTCTGTGGGCCCACCCTGTTTTTGCCACCTCCACTATGTCATTGTGCCATTTGCCTGACCCCAGCCTGCTGCTGTGACCCACACTGTGTCATTGTGCCACCGTGGGCCTTTTCTCCAGTTTTTTCCACCTCCAGAAGTCATTGGCACTGCCTGACCTCAAGCTAAATGCTGCCGGAACCTCCACACCGTGTCATTGGCCACCTGGGCCTACTCCTTTTTTTTTCCACCTCCAAAAAGTCTTGTGCCACTTCGACCTCATGCGCTGCGTGGCGCTGCCGTGCCCTCCGCACTGTGTCATTGTCCCCCTCTGGGCCACTCCTGTTTTTTCCACCTCCAAATGTCATTGTGCCACTGCCTGCCTCATCACGCTGCCCTTCCCCCCACAGGGGTCTTGTGGGGCCCCCTCTTTTCCCATCTGTTGCTCCCCGCCGCTGCACCTCCACTCTCTGCATTGTCCACTCTGTGGCCCACTCCGTTTTTCCACCTCCAAATGTCCTTTTCCACTGCCTGACCTCATGCTTTTGCTGCCTACACCACACTGTGTCATTGGCCCCTGGGGCCCACTTTTTTTTTGCCACCTCCAGAATGTCATTTTCCACTCCCCTTTACCCATGCGCGCCCCGGGCCCCCCCACCTGTCATTGTGCCACTCTTTGGGCCTACTCTGTTTGCCACCCTTTTTCCCAAAGTCATTTTGCCACTGCGACCTCATGCTGGCCTTCCCCGGCCTCCACACTGTGTAAATTTTGCCCCTCTGGGCCTACTCTGTTTTGCCACCTTTAGAATGTCATTGTCCACTGCTGACCTCATGCTGCTGGGGTGTCGTGCCTCCACACTTGTCATTGTGCCACTCTGTGGCCTACTCCTTTTTTTTCACCTCAAATTCATTGTGGGACTGCCTGACCTCAGCTGCCGCTGCTCCCTCCACACTTGGTTTTTCCCCTTGTGCCCCCTCCTTTTTTACCTACATGCATTTGCCCCGCCCCCTATCCCCGTACCCCCACTGGGCTTGTGCCACTCTGTGGCCTATCCGTTTTTGCCCCCTCCAGAATGTATTGTGCCACTGCCGACCCCATCTCGCTGCCTTTTCCTCCACACGGTCATTTGTCCACCGGGGCCACTCCTGTTTTTGCCACCCTCCCAAAGTCATTGTGCCCGCTGACCTCATGCTGCTGCTTGGCTGCTTGCCGGCCCTCCCACGTGTCATTGTGCCACTCTGTGCCTACTCCTGTTTTTTGCCACCTCCAAATGTCATTTTGTGCCACTTTCCCCGACCTCATGCCTGCTGCCTGCCCTCCCCCACTGTTCATTTGCCCCCCTCCTGACCTCATGCGTTGCCCGCCGCTGTCACCCCCCCTCTCGTCATGTACCACTCTGTGGCCTACTCCTGTTTTTTGCCACTCCAGAATGTTAATGTGCCACACTCTGACCTCAGCTGCTGTGGCTGCCGCCATCACCTCCACACTCTGTCACTGATGTTGCCACCTGAGCCCTCAGCTTGTTTTTTTCCAGCTTTCGCTGCCATGACTCGAGTTTTTTGGTCAGTCTTGCCCTCTTAAGTGCCCAGGGAATTTTATAGTGAAGCGATTCTAAGAGCGGCGGCAGTCATCTCGTGTCATACTAAAACCCCAACATTGTATGAAGACCAAACCAAGCTCCCTCTGCATATTTAAGCATGGCGCAACGTTCTACAGAACCCTGCAGGCTCTGTGCAGCCTGGAAATAGCTGTTTTTTAACGTGATTCGTCCCGAAGCAATTCGGACCGATACAAATTTTGTCGGAAAATTCAGCGAAGTGACCGAATCGAATTTTTGAGAAATTCGCCCATCTCTAGTGGACAAACATTGCTGAATTTAATTCAAGCTCTGGCTGGCCGAGTTCTTCAGCTAATCAATGCTAGGCTTGTATTTGCTCTTCCCCCCAGGTGAACAACAGACACATTAGCATAGTCTGCTGTTATACCACAATCAATCAAGTCATTAAAGTTAAATTGATGTCACATTTGGGTACTGTTGAGGGCCTCCATTATGGGAGGAGAGTGTCTCTAAGGGATTTTATAGGCATGTCGCCCTAAGCTTCAGGCCACACTGACTCTTAGGCCTCGTTCACACGGCTTATTCTGGGACTGATTGGAGCCGTACTGCGTGCCGTATTTGCGCTGCAGTACGGCTCCAATCCCATTTTCTACAGTAATCCACAGTTCTCATAGAGAACTATGGATTCCGTCTCTCCTAAACGCTCGGGCGGGGAGAAAGTGACATGCACATTATTTACGGCGTGTACGCGCCGTGAACAATGCATGTCTACGGGGCCGGCGGGTTGCCGGCCCCCTGCCCCGCCCCTCTGCATGGCTGCCGGCGTAATTGCGGGATGAAATCCGTCTCCGCAATTACGTTTGGCAAAAGGCGGTTAACGAGCCTTAGGGCCACAATGTATGAAAACTGCCCTAGTTCTAAAACCCCACTTTTTTTGCCCATAGCAACCAATTCAGAGCCCCCCATTCATTTCACATAGTGCTCTGGAAAAATGGGGAGGGGAGCTCTGATTGGTTGCTATGGGCAAAAAAGAGAGTTTTAGATCTAGACAGTTTTCATACATGTTTCCCTAAGAGTCAGAGTGGCCTGAAGCTTAGGGCAACATGTATGAAAGGGATTTCCACCCTTTTTCTGGCATACAATGCACCTAAATGAGCCGGCTACGATGTCTAATGCACCTAGTGAATGTGTTAGGTGCATTGTTCGTAACACTCGACACTTTCTAATGTGCCTAACATGAAGGGGTTTTTAAAGGGGCATTATGGAGGCGTGGTGCACCACACCCGTAATATTAGACACATATAAAGAAATGTGGTTCGGCAAAACTAGGCGCATTACTGCTCCGACAGGCAGACCTATCTCAATGTGGTCTGCCTGAGCCTGAGGAGTTGAAGTGGAGCTAGATTTGCTGTTAGGGCAAGAAATGTCCAATATTTCTCAACTTATATCAGTACAATAAAAAAAAGTAATTTCTAATAATTATAAAACTGTATGAAATATAATTATTTAAATTTAATGAAAAATAACATATAAATTAATATAAAATCTATAATATCCCAAAAATATAAAAATGTCTCCTATAAAATGTATTTAAAATTAATAGAATCTAAAACAAATTTTACATTAAAAAAATGATTGATTATGTAACGTTGTTCAGATTTTTATATTTTACGTTTTTACTACATTAAATTTTAAAAAAAATTTCTGATGCTCTCACCCTTTATTCTGCATACAGCCAGAGCCCCGCGCAGCACAGTATTGCTTGGACCTGTTTTGGGTTTTCCAAGCAGGATAAGTAAACCCTAGTTTTCATTCACTTGGGATGCTATTCTAATGACTTCTCTTAATTCCAGCCTGTCTTTAACCTTAATACATGTTAGGCGCATTACTTATGCACCTAAGTTCCGTAATGCGCCTAACACATGGGCGAGGTGCGTTGAACTTTACACACCATTTATGAATGCACAAAAAACATTTTCATAATCAGGCACATTATACACTGAAAATGAGACTCAACTATTCTCTTCGACGCGCCTTTCCTTAGTGTGAGCCTAGTTTTAGGCTTCGTTCACAACACATTTTGGCCCCCCTCCTTGAATGAAATATCCAAAAAGTATACCCGGGGGAGATCCATAAGAATCTATAGGTCAAATGTAGTTTATTATGTTTTTCATTTTTCCCAAAATGTAATGCTTTAGACCCCAAAACTAAAGCCACTAGTAAGATTGCAAAATTAAAAAAGACTTCTTGGGAACCCCAAAAAACCTTTAGTATGTTTTGTGAATTTTGGGTAAAGGGCGAAGAATAAAATTGTGCACCTTTGGTACATCACACAGGTTTTTTGCACATCATTGAGTAAGTGAAAAGCTGGATCCAGAGTTGGCAACTTGCACAGGATGACTAGCACACTAGACAAAAAAGGGTTCCTACAGCGTTTTGATGGTCATGCAATACCCTCAATTCAGAAGTGTTCACTTTTGAAAATATTAACGAGAGGCATCCCCTAGGGATAAGTTTCCAATGCCGGCACTTCATTTGGTAAAATTCAAAATAGTTTTATTAACAACTTGTGAATGAACTATTATTCAGATTTATATTATATGTATTGGAAGCCTCAGTAATTGTCTGTATGTAATTACAAGTCGTTTATTGAGAAATGTTAATATGTCTGGAATTCTGTGACTCTGAACTGATTTTGGGTCCGTTGAACACGAATCTATTTATGTATACCTTTCTTATAGTGTAACTTACTTATGGATTTTTACACTATACATGTGCTTGCCGAAATTTAGATCTATTCAGCTTTATGTATTTATGTGCTAATATGCTAATGATTAGGTGTTGAAAGAGTTAGGTCTTGAAGTTACTCTGTACATATGTCTATATCATTTATGAAAAGTAAGAACGATATTGGTAGTCTCTGACTTTGCCTGTGTTTTGTATCATAATCTGTGTTTAGATCTAGATTCCAGATATTGTTGCTAGGAAAGGGTTAATATTATGATATTATGGATTGCTTTAAATAGGGGAGGAGTGGATAAACACCTTCATGCTGTGACCAAGGACCAATGAGCAGCCTGAAATGCGTGTGATCTTGCGTTTCATGGCATTTTAAAATTGTTATTAAAGCTATTTTTAATTTTAGCGGGCGAGGTGCTGACATTTGAAACTCATCCCTATGGATGTATCTTTTGGCTGTAGAGTCATAGCACTCTCTAAGATAAGGTGCAGAGGATTTGAATTCTGGGAGTGGTGAGCACCGTAGCCTGTTTGCGGAGGATTGCTGTAAATGGAAGGCACTTGACCATCAATCTGTATTTGCGTGACATTCTCGTTCGTAAGAAGAACAGAAGACCGGAGAGACCCAGCACTGAAACGGAGGAGCAGAGAAAGGTGGGTATAGGTTTTATTTTTTAATGGGCCATCAGAAGCTTACAATTAATTTTTTTAGGAACTGGAGAACCCTTTTAAAGCAAGACAATGATACAAAACATACTTCTAGTTTATGTCAGAAGTATCTAAAAAGGCAAGAAGCTGGTAGGCATTCCAAAGAATGTAGTGGCTTGCACAGTGTTCAGGAGTAAACCTTATTGAAATTGTAATTTGTTGAAACAAAGTTAAGGCACTATTTTATTCATCCTAACCTTATTTTGTTTATTTCTTTCTTTACAAAGTACATCTGAGGGTATGTTCACAAGGCTAAAATTGCCATGTAATTCGATACCGCTGCCATCATTAGTCACGGGTATACATTCTCAAGTCATCAATGTCAATTTTCCCACGTATATATGTGCAGTATGCTGCGACAAATCTGTGGCGAACATGTGCTCGAGAATTAAGCTTATGTGTGAACATACCCTTAGGGTAATGTATTCACATGGGGGGACTATATTTGATGGGGGTTGTAATGTATCGGGCTGAGCAAATTACTGGCCGTGTGAATGGTTGGGGGGCTGGGGCTGTAGGGGAGCGGAGGGCCGGCACCTCGCCGGCCCATAGACAATCATTACTGGCGGCGCATATACACCGCTAGAAAATGACATGTCACTTATCTCCCCCCGCAGCGGATTCACCGAGCAGGGAGAGGAGACATAATCCATAGTTCTCTATGAGAACTGTGGATTACCGTAATGACTGGGACGTATTCCAGCCATAATTCGCGCACTACGGCACGTAATTACGGACTGAAATACTTCCCATTTTAAGCGGTGTGAACATGGCCTAAGAGTTCAGGAGACAAACTGGTGACAGTAGGTGGAGGCAATAGATGTTTGTGAATAGGAAAATCCATTTATCTTGTCTGTAGTAATAATTTAAAAAATAACATGGCAAAAGTTTAGTTTTATTACAGATGCAGTATACAGAGTATAGAAATTAAACATATCTTTATAGCATAAGAGAAAGCATGACTAAAAAAAGGAAATTTGATCACACTTCCTCATCACATCCCCTTTGCGATTGGATAACGACTCTAGCTATCCCCCCTATCAAAGGATGCATATGAAACAACAGCCCATTAGCGGTGTCACCCCAGCGCAAAAAAAAAGTGGTTGAAGGGGTTTACAGCCGACATCTGCTGGACACTTGTATCAAAATAGCATACCTTATGTGACACAATAAAATCTCAGTTATGCTCTCAATTAGATTGATAACATAGGAATGTTTACTCAGTTACAGTGCCATCAATAGGGCAGTGTTAGCTGGTTGGAGGGAGGGCAAAAGTGATGACAGATTTCCTTTCATTGCTAATATTACTTCTTCAATAATAATAGATCAGTTTAGACTAAACAGTTGTTCTCTAGTAAAATGTCAATGATCTTCTTTATCAAGAAAAATAATAACACTGAGAAACGAAACAAAAAAATGTTTTTGGTGCCTGGAAATTTTGACCTTATTCTGGGTATCTGAGTGCTGCTGAGTCTGAAAATCCCATCCATTTTGTTCTAGCAGCTCTAGTTTATGAGCTGTTGATTACATAATTCTACATTGTTCTTGTGACTATTTGTTATAGATATGTAGTGCAGGTGAATAGAGTTGAATTTGCTCATGCACATGCATGTGTTCTTCAAATGTTTTAAAATGTATATCTTTTCTATTTCACATGAATTTCCAACATTTCTTTAGTACAACATTGAGTGACCTTCCTGTGCTTGGATATTGGCCTTGTTTAAATATAGTTTTTTTATAGACCATGTTTGTATATTGGCCTTTGGCCTTTTTACTTGTTTTACATTTTTTTCTGGGTGTTTTGTCTCAATAAAGATTTCTATATTTGTATTTTTTTGGGTTGTGCACCAATTTGTGTGTCCTCTATTCTTTTGTAATCTTTATTGTTGCTTTTTGGCACTTTTTTAGCCATTTTCATTGCCCATCATACTTATTTATAGTCATCTTAGAGATTGCTCTACAGTGCCCCAGAAAACAGTATAGTCTGAGGAACAGGATAAGTCTTCAGTTAAATTCCTGAGGATGTATGTCCATAGAAAGTTTGGCAAAGGTCGCAAAAATCCAGTGGTTTTTTTCTGAGTGACGCTAATCCACACATAAACAGGGAAAGCTGCCACAAAGTCTTTCACATCTTGAGATAAAGTGGGCAATGAATAATGACGATAAATTATTCTTAGACTTTACTTATTTGAATCCAGTGATCAAAAATCTACCTGAGGGAATGTCAGAATGATAGACTGGTGCAGCAGAAATAATATAGCTTAGATCAATAATGCATTGTCACTCTGTTGAGAGGTCAGTGGAACCAGACAATGCATCGACCTTCACATTTTTTTCAACTGACTGGATGTGAAGAAAGTCATATTTAGAAAGAGACGGAGACTAGATTGCTGGCTCAGGATTCAGTTGATGAGCTTTCTGGAGATAAAGCAGGTTCCTGTGGTCTGCATAGATGGTCACAGGATGGCTGGCTCCCTCCAACTGACGATGTCACTTCTCCAAAGCAAGTTTGAAAACAAGAAGTCCACAGTTCCTGACGCTGTATTACTGCAAGACTGTTTCTGTTCACGAGGTACAATTTTGCATTGCTACCCTTTATAGTAAGAGCAGAAATAGAGCAACCAGTTTAGAGAAATAGGGAATAAACTGGTGGTAGTGGTTGGCAAATCCAAGAAAATGTTGGA
This sequence comes from Phyllomedusa bahiana, assembly GCA_025379985.1. Lineage (NCBI taxonomy): Eukaryota > Metazoa > Chordata > Amphibia > Anura > Hylidae > Phyllomedusa > Phyllomedusa bahiana. The sequence goes on from JAODAL010012768.1 coordinate 49,746, forward strand.
TGGTTCCTGTGGTATTGGGCATGGCCGAAAGTTTCTCAGGATCCATAGGCAGGGCCTGATCTAAGAGTACATAGCCTTTAGAAAGAAGCTCAGGTTTCTCAAATAGATATTTCATGAGTTTAGCATAAAGTTGATTTTCTCTCAGGTGCAACATAGTGAAAATGCCACGGTCAGGGCAGGCAGAGTTGTATACAGGTAACAAGCTGAAGGTCAGGAAAAGCAGCAAACAAAGCTAAAAGTATGAAAATTAGCTCAGTCAATTGGAGAAGATTAATTAGAAGTATACCTATGCAGTTTTAAGCAATGTTGGAGCCTTTTTGCTTAGGTGCACTCCACTTTTAAAAGACCAGAAGCGTGAGGAGTGCACTTTTCCTAGGAGTTGATTCAGGATAGTAGTGAGGAAAGCATTGACACAAGATGAGGGTGATATTGCCACATAAGGGACATTGTGGAGGACAGGGAGTGTGGTGTACATAGGGGGTAACACAAATTTCTAAGGTTTTAAATCAACTAAAAATATTCTTTCAATGAGTTATAACATTAAATATTGTACCATGTACATAAGGTTAACAATGTCTGTCATCTAAATGATCCCGTGAAGAATTAAGAGATTTAGCTACAAAGTGTAGCACGACCTGGTGTTCAAAGTGTACAGCAATGAGTATGTCTGTCTTGTGAGCAGTGGTGGACATGCATGTAACTTTTCCCACAGTCAGGCCTCTGCCTGGCAATCCTTTATTTACTGCAGAGCAGGCAAAAAGAATAGCTTTTTACTCTGCCTATCAGAAGGGAACAGAGCTTGTACAGTAACATGGATATGTAGCCAAGAAAACCCAAGGCACCTGACTTCCTGGCTTTATAGGCCAGGGAAAACCCGGGATTGATATGTGTAAGCAGTTATCCCTCCCAACTCTAAGGCCGTGTTCACACGTCTTATTCAAGCTGTATTTACGGGCCGGATCCCGCCCGCAATACGGCTTGAATAAGGGGCGGGGTCCGGGGCCGGGGCCGGGGGCGCCGGCGGGGCGAGCTGCTGCCGGCCCCAATTGACAATGCATTATTTACAGCGGTACGCGCCTGTAAATAAGGTGCAGTCATTTCTCACCCGCGGCGGATTCGACGAGGAGCGAAGGAGCGACGGAATCACAGTTCTCTAGTGACATGTGGGATTTCATAGTTACTGGACGGATTGGAGCCGTACTGAGCGCAAATCCGGCGCACAGTACAGGTCCAAATCCGTCCAGATATAAAGCCGTGTGACATAGTAAGGGGGATGCTCCAGTAACAAAAGCCGGACCAGAATACCACTGCTCTATGCAGTGATGCTAAAATAAACAACATGTCTGTAAAAACCCCCTGGTTACAGACCTATATACCTGGCTTACTTCCCCAAAGCCCTGAACCATGGTAACACATTTCGGCCCTCGATGACCAGGCCTTGTGCCTTGTCACAGTGGGCATCATATATATCATATACAAAGTAACTAATAACTAGCTACAAACTTCCGTTCTAAAATGTATAGCCTCTAACTAAATATATACTATATTTGGGCTAAAATGTACTTGTTTTGCTGCACATTACAGAATATGATAGGTCTGTTTTAGGCACTCTCCATAGTGTCTTAAGATTAGGCAGTTTAAGCATCAAACCATACTAGGATAGTTACGTATCACAAATTTTTATTACAAATCTTCATCAAGTTTAAAAAGCGAAAAGACATACTTGTATCAGCAAGATTCGTCCATATATAATGGTTTCTTTAGAAGAATTCTGTCATACATAAGCATGTAGCGAGGCTAAGGCAGTCAGACAAGCGAGGCATCAAGTTTCGTAATGAGAGCCACAATTTAAACTTGCTCCTATAAATCCATTGGTTTTAATTGTTTTTAACAGAAATAGACATGTTCGTCATGCTATTATTTGATTGGCTTTATGTTTGTGTATATAAACAAGGTCTCTATTCACCTGTCTAGCCTCTAACTAAACCATGAAAATAATGCCAGGAATCATATAGATCAGACTTCAGCACAATATTTTTTAACAGTGATTAGAGATGGGCGAATTTCCCGAAATTCGTTTTGCTCACTTCGCCGAATTTCTCGGCAAAAAATAACTTCGTTCCGAATTACTTCGACACGGATCACGTTAAAAAGCAGCTATTTCCAGGCTGCACAGAGCCAGCGGGTTGCTGTAGAAACATTGTGCCAGGATTAAATTATGCGAGGAGCTTGGTTTGGTCTTCATACAATGTTGTGTTTTAGCTATGACACTGCAACGATGACTGCCGCCGCTACTTTATGAATCGCTTCACTTAAAATTCCTGGGCACTTAAGAGGGCAAAAACTGACCAAAAAACTGAAGCGGAATCTTGCCTGATAAAGTCATGCCAGAGAAAGCTGGGAAAAAAAACTAGCTGAGAGCTCACGGTGGCAATAATAAAAACCATTAGTGACAGAGTGTGGAGGTGACAGGCGCGCGCGCCACAGCAGCATGAGGGTCAGACTGTGGCACAGAGACATTCTGGATTGTTGGGTGGCAAACAGGAATAGGTCACAGAGTGGCACAATGGACACAGTGTGGAGGTTCTCGGCAGCGCAGCATGAGGTCAAGAAGAGGCACAAAATGACTGAGTGTGTATGGTTCACGGCAGCAGCCTCAGCAGCAGCATGAGGTCCAGACAGTGGACAATGACACAGTGTGTAGGTCACAGCAGCAAGCCACAAGCAGCAGCATAAGGTCAGACAGTGTGGCACAATTGACACAGTGTGGAAGGTCACGGGCAGCTAGCCACAGCAGCAGCATGAAGGTCAGACAGTGGGCACTCATGACATTTCTAGAGTGGCAAAAACAGGTGTAGCCACCTGGAGTGGGACTAGACACAGTAGCGTAGGTCACACGGCAGCAGCCACAGCCGCAGCATTTGAGGTCAGACGAGTGGCACAATGACACAGGCTGTGGAGGTCACCAAAACAGTTAGCTGCCACAGCGCATCATGAGGTCAGACAGTGGCAAAATGACAGTCTGGATTTGGTCCATCGGTGGCAAAAAAAACAGATTGTAGGCCAGGGATGGGGGGGGGCGGGTGGTTTTTTTTGTGGGGCGGGGGGACGCCACAGTTTAGTGGGACAATGACCACAAGTGTGTAGGTCACAGGCAGCAGCCCAACCTTGCAGCAGCATGCTTGTCGTCAGACAGTGCCACAATGACACAGTGTGAGAGGTCACGGCAGCGCCACAGCAGCAGCATGAGGTCAGACAAAGGTGGGGGGGGGGCCCAAACAATGGACACAGTGGCGTGTGTACACGTGGCAGCAGCCACAGCAGCAGCATGAGGTCTGACAGATGGCACAATGACAGTGTGTAGGTCACGGTCAGCAGCCACTGAAGCAGCTATGAGGTCAGACAGTGGCACAATGACACAGTGTGGAGGTCAGGAGAGCACCAGCCACAGACAGCAACATGAGAGTCAGACAGTGGCCACAATGGACATTCTGATGGTGGCAAAAATACTGGAGTAGGCCACAGAGTGAGGACAATGACACAGTGTGTAAGGTCACCGGCAGCAGCCACAGCAGTAGCAATGACGGTTAGATCAGTCGGCACAATGACACTGTGTGGAGTCTCGCAGCAGCCACAGCAGCAGCATGAGGTCAGGCGTGGCACAATGACATTCTGGGACGGTGGCAAAAAACAGGAGTAGGCCACAGAGTGGGACAATGACACAGTGTGGAGGTCACGGCACAGCCACGGAGCAGCAGACATGAGGTCAGGCAGTGCCCACAATGACATTCTGTAGGAGAATGGTGGCAAATAAACAGGAGTAGGCACACGAGAGTGGACAATTGACACAGGTGTGGAGGTCACAGCAGCTAGCACGAGCAGCAGGCATGAGGTAGACAGTGGCACAATGACTGAGTTGTGGAGGTGGGTGTGGCATACCAGTTCCTGGTAAAGATGGTGTGGCAGACTGGAGAAACTGTAAGCAGATGTGTGGCATCAGGGCGGGTGGCTGGTGCATCTGAATAGTGGCTGAAGCAGGCAGTTTTGAAACCCAGACTCTTTTCTCACTGTTTGGGTTGAGGCGTCTTGGGCCTGATGATAGTCTGACGACCTAAGGCATTGGTCTACTGTGTGGAAATTCCTGGGCCGATCCACGGGCCTGATTATCTTGACAAAGGTCAGTCATTCCACATTTCCCGGGGATCACAGCGGGTTCTCCTTTGGGGTAGCGATGGCCCCCGCCGCACTGAACACCCGCTCTGATGCCACACTACTGGCCGGGCAGGACAGCTGCTCCACTGCAAACTCGGCAAGTTGCGGCCATCACATCCCTAGTTTGGCTGCCAGTAGTCAGCGGGATCTTCTAAACTGGGGTGGCAGAGTGCTGTCCCAAGTAGGCCATCCACCTGTTGGTTCGGGACTGTCCAGGTCCTGCTGCATGCTGCTGCTGCTGGCGACTACCCTTCCTCACTAGGAGGGTTGATGAAGGAAGCTGTCTTCATCAGTGACTCCAAGACTTATGTTACTGATGATGGAGCTTGGTACTGCTCCTACCCCCCACCTTCCCCCAGCAGACGGGCTGAGTAGTACTGTGGAGCGCTGAGGACCTGTCAGAGGAGGGACGATTGCCGCTCTAGGCAGGGCCAACTGATTTACGGAGGATTTTACCTATGTCATTGAGTTTGTCCTCCCTCTCAATGCTGGGAATAATATGGCTCCATTTTGGACCGGTAGCGGAGGGGTCATATAGGGTGGGGAGCCAGTAGTCATCCCTCTTCGGATTGCAGGACTATTCGGCTGTCTAATACGCCAGGCAAATAAGCATGCTGGGGCCATTCTGCACATGCGTGACTCCGAGGGGCTACCTGCCTCCATTTCCGACCTGTTATACTGCCATGGTGGCTTGGGGCGTCATCGCTCGTCTTCTTCATCTCCATCCACTCCTCCAGGTGCTCTCTGATCTCCTCTCTTGTCACCTGGGTAGAAAATCCACTCATTTCACCGACATTGCTCTGCTTCCAATGTCCTCCTCGCCTCCATTTCAGTCCCCACCGAACTCATGTGGCCACGAGATTGTAGTCGCGTCGTCTACAGTTTCCCCTTTCCAGGACAGATTTTTCAGGCATCTGTTCCTGGACATGAAGCAGTGGAGGGAATGACGTTATTCAACCCGTAGTCCTGGCGACTGACAATAACGTTGCTTACTCGAATGGCCTCATACAAAATGGCAGGTGTCACGCATGAGCTCTGCCACTGGCTGACATCAAAGTTACACAGGGGAGTACTTCTGTATGCATGATCATCAAAAATCGTTAAATGTCCTTTCTCTGTTCATACAGTCGGTCCAACATGTGCAGCGTTGGAATTCAAGGGTGGAAACATTGCATATAAGAGTGTGTTGGGGGATGCCGGCCTGCCGCGGCAACTCGAGGAGGGGGTGTTCCTGCTTTTGTTCCGAATGGATAAAGAACCCACACACAAACCCCCCCCCAAAATAAATCATGCACAGTTTCCTGAGCGATTTTCTGATTGTTTGAAGATCGGTGGAAGACTTCAGGAAACTTTCACAAACCAGACTTGAACACGTGCGCATGAGGGCGCGATGGACCATCCCTCCTCGGTGCAGCGCGGTACACTCATGTTCCTCCATTGTCCGTCAAACATGGTTCCACGATTTGCAGTTGGCAGGGGAGAAAGGCACACATCGATTTCTTGCTCGCATTGACGGAAGCAGTTACTCCCCTGTGTGACTTTGTTCGCCGAGGCAAGCCAGGTTAGAACTGCGTGAACCGCTGTGCCCACACATTTGGTGATGATGGGAGCAGGAGCCAGTACTTGTGGAGGCTGAGATGTTGTTTGGTTGTGGAGGAGGAGGAGGCGGAACATTGGCGCAGGACGCAGCAGTTTGGACAACGTGGAGGGAGAAGCGGTCGCTCTCCTGTATAGTAGTTGGTGTGCCTGGGCAGAAGCACATTCCACCAGTGGGCCCGTAATGGTCATGTACTGGCCCTGACCGTAGTTTAGCTCCAGAAAACGTACACGCTGTCGTGCACCTTGGAACAATCCGAATAAGCCTTGAAGGACTGGCCCACCTTCTGTCTACATATTTATGAAGTGCTGGGTACTGCCTTTTTGAAAAGACATTCCGGATTTGGAAAACTGTCCTTATCGGATCGGCACAAGCACATTAGTTCTCTGAATGGTGCAAGAGTCCACCATTTGGAAAGGGAGTGACTGCGAGTACAACAACTTGGGACAGGTGGCACGGTACAGCTGACTGCCACGCTTAGGATGGTTTAGACGCATACTGTTGTTCTCTTTGCAATCGACTCGCTGAATAGACTGCTGGCGCCCATGAGTAGCGAGGAGCAGGAGCATCTGGAGCCGGGAGATTGATGTCAAAGAGAAACAGCTGGGCCCTGCTGCTGCATTGCTGTTGCTGCCGGCGGGCAGGATGGACCCCCACATCTGAGCCCAAGTTTTTCCCAGGCCACCGGGTGGTGACGCTGCATGTGTTGACGCTGGCCCGTGGTGCAACGGCAGTCCTGGCCACGCTCACTTTCTGCCTTACAGATTCTACTTATACCCATATTCCGTTCCTCTGTGTCTCTAGCAAAGATACTGCCACACCACGCCCGAGTATCGGATTTTAACCACCAACGCTCCGCACTGAGTGAATACTGCCGACGCTGCCTAACTGTGCCCCTGTGCCGCTACTTTGGTTGGACCTGCGAAAGCACTGGGTTTTTTTACCCGTGGCGCTTGGCTGCTTTTCCCCGACCTCACACTGCTGCTATCCTGCATGACTACGGCCTCACACGACGACTTGCTGGCTCGCTGCGCCGCGGCCTGATGCGCAAGCTGACGCCCTCTTCTCCTGACGATGATGGAAAACGACTTGCGTCACCGGCTCCCAAGGGCGGTATTCGGTAATCATCGATTTGTGTTTCATAGTCACTGCTGTCCTCATCAACTGGTCTTGGTATGAAGAGGCTGACCTCACAAATGACCTCCCATGCCACTCTCAACATCTATACTTTGTCGGTCCTACTGCAAGAAGCAGGGGATATGGGCCCCATTTCTTCAGGCCAAGTAGTGCTGACTGCCCTACCTCAAATTGTATCCTCGCTAGTATAGTGGCGCTGAGACCGGACCACATAGTAGATCTCTGCTGAGGAGAAGAACGGATGGGACAGAGGCGGGCTGAGACAGGTGAGGGCCGCTTGCCGCTCCGGGCATGCCAACTAAGGGTTGTGTCTGACTGTTCCCACCGACTCTTGGTGGGCGTTGTCAGATGTCAGTCTGGGAGGAAGTGGATGACTAGTCCAACATTCAAGAACCTATTGGGTTGCTAGTTAGTACACGCCGCCTAGATGACAGCTGGCAGTTGTGGCCCTCACCGAGTGACCCCTGCTGCGGACTCCCCTTGCTGTCGCTGCGACCCTGCTCCAGGAATGTTTGTGCCTTCTGCCACTCGCAGGGAGACCTGCCACCTCTTGTATGAACAATAATGTTTGTTCTAAATGTACAGACACTGTTTGATGAAGATATCTGTATATGATAAATACTACACCCTGTATTTGGACGCCCAAATGAACCTTAAAAGAAGCTTGGGTAACCCTTGGTTATAAATTGCGCTCCACAATATGGGCAGGAAAATTGAGCTTGTATGTGCCGTCTTAAAAAACTCTGTGTATTTTACTGAATATAAAAGCACAAAACTGGCTTAATATACTTCGGATATGAATTATGCTACAGAATTTTTCTGGTGGCGGTTGAAAAACACGATTTCTTTTACTTGTGTACAACTTGAGTACAACGCTAATTAACCCCTGGTTGTAAATTGGCAGCAAAAGAATTGAGCAACCACAAACTTGTAACTTTGTAGCGTGTTTAGAATTGCGTGTTTTCTACGCCACACAACAGGAAAAATTGTAATTACCTCGCATGTAATTATGCTACAGGAAAAAAATAATTTTGGCATTGAAAATGCGTTTTTGGGGCGACACCAGCAAAACAAGTTTAATTAACCCCTGGATGTAAATTTGGGGCGGCAAACAATTGGGCCCCCAACAAACTAGTACTTTGTAGCGGTTACAATTGCTTTTTTTCTACCCCACCCCAAAAGAATAAAATTGTAATTAACCTTCGCTTGTGAATTATGCTACAGGAAAAAGTATAAAAATTTTGGGTTGAAAATGACGGTTTTTTGGGGTCAGCACACCAGCAAAACAACGCTTAATTTAACCCTGGAGAAATTGCGCAATAGAATTGGACCCAAAAAATGAATTTGGTTTTTTTTATTGAAAAAACCTGTTTTTTAAATAAATACAACAGGAACTGGCTAGACCCCCCCTTGGGGATTTTAAATGTGCGTGAGCAGATAGGTTTTTAAATGTATATGAAAACTGCAGTGGACGCACACTGGTTTTTCAGACCAATACCCAAAGAATCAGAAATAAACTTAAGAGAACATTTTTCTGAGACAAGCGAAAAACCCCCAAAAATCGCTGTAAAAAAATCAGTTCTTCAATAACTATCACAATCACCCGCGGCAGCCCTTCCCGATCAGTACAGGAGAGGAGTGTGAGCTCCCGGGTCGCCCCGGGAATTAATAGTGCGGTAGTCAAAAAATCCCGCCGGTTCTGTTTGGGCTTCTCTCTGCACATGTCATGCAGGCTACCCCTTCTTCCCCCCAGAGTGCTTTGCCCCATGAGCGCCATTTTCTCGCAGCCATTTTATCAATCAAAAGACACTTTTTTCACCCGAAGTCCCCCCAAAAACTTCGACTTCGTTCAGAACCGAAGTTTTTCCTAAATTAAAAACAATTCCACTTCGTTAGAATCGATTCGCCCATCTCTAACAGTGATCTAGTAGTTTGTTTTTTCCATTAGGAATCCAATTACATTTACCCTGATTTTTTTTGGGTTTTAAAAAAACATAAAAAATTTTTTAAACTGACACAGATCTATTTGTAAGCAGGCAGTGGACAATTGGCTACTAAAAGCAATAACCACCTTTACCTTCTTGTTGGACCTGTTTAAAATTTAATTTTTAAACGGGGGAAAGATTTTTTAAAAAATTATAATGTCTTTGCACAGCAGATTGGATTCCTGAAATAAAGCCACATTACATTGTAGTTTAATCACTTCTCTCCATGCTAAATACCTCGTCAACTGAGAATTTAGCCCATTAAGAGGGAATTTTCAACCCCATCAAAACGTAAAAAAAAATATTGAAACATGGACCAATAAATAAAAAAACCCCAACACAACAAATAAAAGGAATAAAAAGATGTTGTGTTACTGGGGACTCATTTTACACTATGGGATGTACGACAATAATGATCCAATGCTCATCAGCCAGGCAAAAAAAAGAGAGAAGAATAGAAAGAAGCTTATACATACAGATGTGGTTTATTGGTTTTCAATGCAGCATCATATGTGTCTTTTTATTTAGTGTATTTAAACTTCTGGTTTCAACTGTACTTATCTACCAAATGGGGGGCCTTTATAACTACCTATTTAATGGGTTTTATAAACCTACCAAAATATTTGGGGGGCTTCTATACATACCTATTTTTCCTAATAGCACTTATATAGCGTTTTTCCCAATGGTATCCTAAATGCCTACCTACCTACTTAGTGCTGGGCTAAATACCTACCTAATGTGGGACCTAGATACCTACCTACCATTTTAATGGTGGGCCTATATCCCTGCATACCTACCTACCTATTGGGGGCCTATATACCTACCTAATTAGAGCCTAAATACCTATTCAGGTGCAGAGAAACCTACTTAATGATGGGCCCTATCTACCTAATTGGGATCTACTTACCTAAAAGGTGGTCTATGTATCTGTCTTCCTCATTTGAGAGTGTACCATATTGCTATATTCGGGGTTTACCTCCCAAACCAAAAAAAAGGGGGGGGAGAAACGGGGTGGCAGAGGGTAGGCGTTTTCCTGGGGCGCCTCCTGCCTGTCTCTAAGGGCGCAGTCGGGGCCGCGAACCTCCCGGGCTCCAGGCCGCGCCGGGGGTCTGAAGCCCCGGGCAGTCTCTTTGAGGACTTTCTGCGGGACAGAGGCGAGCGCTCCCTGCCCCGCAGACAGTTGGGACCGGCTCCCCGGAGGACGCTGTTCCTCTCGTAATCACCGTGACACAGGGGCAGGGGTCCTCATAGCGCTGGGGACCGCCGCGCCCCGTGCTGCTCCGCTGGGCACGTCGCGTAAATTTAAAATGTCATCCCGACGCTGCCTCCCTCGGGCGCACACGCGTCATGGGCTGTGCGCTGAGGAGCTGCCGGAGGAGCGTCCCGGGCCTGGGGGCGTGGCCAAAAAAGGGGGGACGCGCCCGGGAAGCGGGTAAGATGAATGTTCTTATTTTACCTCAGTGCCCCTATAAACCTGCTGAGGGGCCCCTTCTGCCTGCTGAGTGCCCCTATAACCTCTGAGTGCCCCTATATGCCTGCTGAGTGCCCCTATGTACCTCCCTGACCTCTTACCTTCGGGAAGCCCCTATATGCCTTATGAGTGCACCTATTAAACCTCCCGAGCCCCGGGGGGGCCTGCTGAGTGCCCCTAAAATGCCTGTCTGAGCCTCTTATGCCCTGGAGTCCCTAATAGCCTGTTTAGTGCCCCTAAAACCCTGCTGAGTGCCCCTATATGCCCTGCTGAGTGCCCCTATATACCTTCCAAGCCTCAAAAAACCTGCGATTTGCCCCTTATACCTCCCTGAGCCCCTATATGCCTGCGGTGCCCCTATACCCTGCCGGGCCCTCTATATGCCTGCTGAGTGGCCCCTATATCCCTGCGATGCCCCTATAACCTGGGTGCCCTAATGCCTCTGAGTGCCCCATATCCTGCGGGTGCCCTATTTAAACCTGCTTAGTGCCCCTATTTTTGGGTGCCAGCGTACAGAGGTGGGGGCGGGAACTATCGTCATTAAACCCGGGGCAGCACTTGGCAAGTAAAGTTCACTTATAAAAATTTGGAAGAAAAGGGTTTTGTAGTATAGCTTTGTATATAGCTATTCTTTTTCCCACAGTGAAAAATTTTTGAATCCCCTGATGAACCCGAATTGTATGGGGGAAACGCGTCGGGTAGTGGGTTTTTAAAGGTGTTTATCCCAAGCATGTAGTGACTTGTCTTCTTTAAAGGGGAGCCCTTTTTTTGGGGGCGATTACCCACGGGCAGATAGTGGTACATATGTGTATCATCTAGGACGTGGTAATATTTTTGGGGTTTAATTTTAAAATTTTTTAAAATATTTCTAGTAAAAGTTATGTTTTAACGGGGATTATTATTTGCAGTATATTTTGGTACAAATCCTCTGTTCATATGAATTTGTAGTTTTCCCCCTATATACCTGCTTATGCCCCTATGTCCCCGCCGAGCCTCTATTCCCGCTGAGTGCCCCTTATCCCTCCCTGAGCCCTATATGCCTGTAGTGCCCATATACCTCCTGACCCCCTTTACCCCCCCCGATGCCCCTACATATATCTGCTGAGAGTGCCCCTTCTATATACCTGCGAGGGGGCCCTAGCTTAAAAACTCTGAGTGTCACTATAACCTGCCTAGAGTGCCCCTATTCCCCGCCTGAGTGTGCCCTAGCTATATACCTGCCGAGAGTGCCCCATATCCCTGTGGAGTCCCCATATACCTGTCTGAGTGCCCCTATTTTATAAAAATGCCTGTCAAAAGGGGGCAAAATCTATACCTGCCAACTGATGGGGACCTGTATATACCTCCTAATTGAGGGGTCATAATACCTAATTTACGGGGACCTATATACTTCCTTCTGAGGGGGAACGCATTCCCTGTCTGACTGAGGGGCTTATTCCCATAATTAAGGAGTTGCTGGTAATGTGAGGATTTTAAGATATTTGTGTCCAAATCTGCAGGGATGAGTATTGGCCGGGGAAATCAGTGAGAAGGTTGGGAATGGAGGAGAAAAAAGGGAAAAGTGAACGACGTGAACAGAAAAGGCGTCTCCTGTGAGCACTAAATATAACTGCAAGTAATCCTTATATGTCTGCCGCCAAAAGAAACTAGTATCTTTCACTGATGGCGGTGGTATATGACAGCTGATAGTCCAGGGGGGGGTTTCGTTTGGCACGGGCTGGCAAAATTTTTGATCCCTTTAAAAAGTAAAGTTTGGGGGGCTTTGGTTTGTAGGGGTGTTTTGTAACAATCCTTCGTCTGTTATATTTGCTCCATGATCGGTGGGTTATTTTGGGGTTGTTATTTGTAAGATTACAAAGTCATACGGAGAGGACGATTTTGAAAAAACCCAAATTTTCATTGTGCAGTGCTGTGAGGAGGGGGACAGGAGCTATGTGGAAAAAAGCAGAAAGTTAGTGACAGGACCTGGGGCAGGGGCGAGAAAATTTTGGGTGTGCAATTTTTTTGGGAGGGAAGGGGGGGCGCCATTGGCTGTACTTGCCTAGGGCACAAAAATGCCTTGTCCTGGCCCTGCTACCTACTATATTGGGACACAAAAGAAGACTAAAACTGGGTGCACAAACAGAAGCCTCAAAGCTAGCTGGGGTACCTTTATTGTTTTGAGTGATTTTACTTTGTGGGGCACAAAGGGAAAAATTTTTATAAATTTTATAGGGCGTAAAAACTTTGGAAAATTCACAGGCGGTTTGGAACAATGGGGGAAAAAAAGGGCAAAAATGAACAGTTACAATCAGAGAGCAAGTTGACTCTATGGATGTCAGTGGTTAATTTGCTTCTGTGTTGAATTAGTGCTGTATTCATTGTCATGTGATAGCAACCTGAGCTGGTGTCTGAGCATTCTGTCTTTATATGGCGGTATTGTAGGTTATATCGGCACTAGTATAGTGGTAGCATTTACTTGTCCCTGATTGTAAAAATAAGTGCACACCTGTCTCTGACACTGTGATTAGGTGTTTCAATGTGCCACTTTTACTTTCTGTTGTTTGATGGTGTTTTTTTTAAAGTGGGCTAGACTTTTTTATCAAAAAATATACTAAGACTTCCCGTTAATTTTGTAAAGTTTTTCTGAGAAGATAAGATAACGTAATTGGTGGGGGAGCGGTCCATGCCTCTACCTTTCCCTGTTTTTAATTTATACTCTATTTTTTTTCACACATGGCCAACCTCTCCCCCTTTGGGCCCCCAGGTGTTTTAATTAGCAGTAGTCTGTATAATGGTTAATGCCCTTTTTCTTTCAGTCTGCTTGCTGGGAGCCCAGGAGAGGTAAGCTGTGTCAACCTTTCCTTTTTTTGGCGGTGGTGCTGTGTGGCGGCCATTGCTGCTGTGATGCTGTGCTGGTGTGGTGGTGCAGCCCAGAGCCAGGGGGCTAGGTCTAGCAGCAGTGGTGCTGTTGGGCCACTGGGCTGTGCCCCTCATCTGTGTGGTATTTGCTGCGGTGGTGGCTGCCATGCATTGCTGCCTCCATTAACGTAGAGACCCACTTTAAAGAGGTCGCCGTGAAGTGGCAAGTGGGTTTGTACGTTTTTGATCAAAAAGTATACTAAGAACCTCCTGTTCATTTTTGCAAAGTTTTGCTGAGAAACATTAGGTCAACGTATAGTGTGAGGATGTGCGGTCCATGCCTCCCCGTTCCGTGTTATTTTAAAAAGTGTTGAGGTATGAGACCAATGTAAAATTTGGATGTGGGCTGGTGGGGCACCTAGGGGGTCGTTATTACCATTTTGGGGCACTATGGATTGGGAGTTTGTAAATAGGGGGGGCACAGGTGGGAAGATGAAATAAAAGTGAGTGAGTCTAAGATGCTTGTGTGGTAAATTCTAGAGGGATAAGTCGTGGCTGGAAGAAGTCGTCATAGACCAGATGGAGAAGAGAAGGGAAGGTGAATTACTGTCATAGAAGACATCAGCTGTGAGTCCCTGGATGTAACTGCACTATAGCCACTTACTGGTAATTTGTTAGTGATATACTGTTGCTATTAGTAATATTGGTTTTGGTATACTAGTTTGGTCAGTAACAGTATGGCGGTATTAGCCACTATACTGTAGTGATATGTGGCAGTATTATTTAGTTCTTGTATATTGTTGTTATTTGTAATATTGGTCTTTGTATACTGGTTTGGTCAGTAACAATATGTCGTTATTAGCCACTGTACAGTAGTGATATGTGGCGGTATTATTTGGCTCTTGTATATTGTTATTGGTAATATTGGTCTTTGCATACTGGTTTGGTCAGTAACAGTATGACGGTATTAGCCACTGTACGGTAGTGATATGTGGCAGTGTTATTTGGTTCTTGTATATTGTTGTTATTTGTAATATTGGTCTTTGTATACTGGTTTAGTCAGTAATAGTATGGCGGTATTAGCCAATGTACGGTAGTGATATGTGGCGGTATTATTTGGCTCTTGTATATTGTTGTTATTGGTAATATTGGTCTCTATACTGGTTTGGTCAGTAATATTATGATGGCATTAGTAACTATATAGTGGTGACATGCAGTGATAATTTTGCTTTTTGACCTTTGTATACATAATGACCAACAGAATAGAGATAACATGTCAATTAAACTGTATGGTATAAACTCCAACAGAAACTAAACCCCAAAACTATGGCACAATTTTTATTCTTGTTCGGCCTGCAAAGATTTTTTCTTGTTTGGGGGGCAGGGTGGGGGACGAGGGACCAGATGCTTTGACTGTATGGGGCCCTAAAATTTCTGATGGTGGCCCTGGTGGGAGGGCTCAAGCTAAAGTTTCGTACAAGGGCCTCTGAGCCTTTAGATACCTCCTCCTGTGTAGACAGCTACTGCCCCTGAGTAGACAGGTCACAGATAACAGTATTCTAATGCCTGTTGGGAATTATAGAACTACAGTATTAGTAGCAATCTCTATACATAGGTTTGCTAGAAGGATAAATCATGCCATCCCAGCATGCTCCTCTTCTAGCATTTCTTATTATGGAAAGCTAATTATTGCAGCTCCCTGCACCTTAGCAGAATTGGACTGGCATTGTCAGCTTTTTAATGGCAGAGCAGTATGAAGTACTATTGGAGTTAGGGTTGTAGATTTATTCTCAAGAGATCAGCAGTTACGATGTACAGTAAATCTTCAGATTAGTGATGGAAAGATGTTAAATCCTAACAGGATGAGAAATTAGAAACGGTGATGTGCTTACCAACATTTCTTGGGTTTTAACTTGTTTACTAAAGGAAAAAATGACGATATTACCTAACAATCTGGTATTTTCTAATTGAGGGTTAACACTCCGGTCTATCTGCTGCTATTCTGAGCCCTTAATTGGTTATCTGAGAGATTAGAAAAAAGCAGTTTGTTTTTTTCTAAAAATTGCGCCACTCATATCCACAAGCTTTAACATATGCTAATCTTAAAATGGCAACATTTGTAAACTGAAGTTTGTTTGGGAGTTTTTTTTTTATGTCCTTTCCTTTTTTAGTGATGGGCATTTTGGGGGGGCTGCATTAGCTTCTTTTATATCCTGTTATCGTTTCAAATAAAATATCCTGCTTCTTAATTAGTGTACTGCTTTGCTTGCTGTCACAATGTTGGTCTTGATATTTGGCCATTCTCCTTGTTTGCAGCCTGCCCTGACCTACCTGTGATGGCTGAACTATGCTTGTCCAGACCTACTGCCAATTTGACTATGTCTATGGTTATTATCCTACATTATCACTTCTGTGTGCATCAACTGTTGCTTTTGGAAACTAGTATTGCTTTTGAAAATAATAATAATAATAATAGTGCTCCAGAAGTCTACTGCATTGAAATCCGGATTCCTAAAACATGTTTGCTCCTCCGCATTGTCTTCTGCCAATGGGTACAGAGCAGATTCCATTTGTCTACAGATAGGCCTCTTTATACTTACATTGATTCTATACTTTTTATGGATAGTTTTACATTAATGGGGTTGTCTCACTACAAGGATTGCTTGTTATGTTAAAGATCTTGCAAAAACAAGTCACTTTGCAATATGTGTCGATTAACAATGTCCTACGTATTCTGAGACATTCTCTCTTGTATGGGCTGCATCAGCTTCTCAGATCGCTATAGCTACAGACCGGTTTGACCTATCCTAATAGGTTGCCAGCACTGGTTGCTATAGCTACAGACTTGGCTTCTACTGCAGCCTAGTGGAAGTCAGTACACATTTCTAAATTCAAAGTGTAACCAAGAAAACAGGACTGAGGTAAGATGAATCAATGTAGTGAGACATTTAATTTAGCTTGTTATAGAATTCCAGCACTGAGTTTATCATGTCATACAACAAATTGTGATATACAATTTGCTATGTCTGCTGGATAATCGTGGAGCACAGAAGAAATGACCAAAGTAGCTCTGCCATAAATGTTTAGATATGAGTATAGAACTTTTACTAGAGTGATTAAATAATCCATTGGTTTATCTTATCTAATGTTCTCCTTTAAAACTTAGGGCCACATGTATGAAAACTGTACAGGTCTAAGATTTTCTTTGTTACCCATAGAAAGGTACACAGAAAGGGAAAAACATGTAGATACAATCTATAAGTCTGGCCACAATTGTATGTAAACAAAACCAAAACAGGAGGAATAAAGTGAAAAAATTTGTAAGGAGAAGGGAAAGTCTTATCCCTAGTATACACTGGGAAGACTAGACCGCTTACCCTTAATTAACACAACATGGTGTATTCGCCCCAATAAGGGCGTCCCCATCTGGAACCTGACTCTACAGGCACTAAAATCACCCTAGAATTCTCCCAAAGGCATACATCCTGACATGTTTCAGTCCTCTCAAATAATTCCAGGAAATCCTCAGGGGACAAATGAAAGACAACACAAAGGGGAAAGCTGATTAGTTGATAAACTAGTTAAAGTGAGATGTTTAACATGTAATAATGCCACAGATTCCTCCTTAAATAGAAAAAGTTGGAATGAATATCAATATCATAATAGTTTTTATGTTACCTAGAGTATGATATACAACAGGTCTATGTATGCATCAATGTAGCAGGGCAGACACACAGTCAGTATAGGTAATGTGTCATCATGCAATGCTTGTGCTGATACTGACAAACCATTATGTCACAGTCCAATGGGAGCCTTAGCTGACAATTATTAATCTGGGTGTATACAATCATAATTTCCCAAAACAGATAAGTGAGCTGTAAAGGTAAATAAGGGGGCAGTAATTAGCTATGAAGTAATCCCAATACTAAATACTCGAAAGGCACACAATGTGTGATCAAATAATGAACAGTTACCTTAAATGATGATGCCAAATCTCTCCCTACACCTCTACAAACTGTAGATAACAGTGTGTGAAGATACAGACAATACTGCAGCTGTGAGAGACAAGGGCGTCCTACATTCTGGAGCCTTTAATGACGTTTGACGTTTAGCTGGTTACTGCCCGAAGGCAGACTGATGCGTCCTTAGTTACCGAAGTTCCCATATGGTAACACAGAGCTCAGTGTAAGACAGTGAACGCTTAAATATTTAGAGTGATATACTCGCATAATAAATATTAGAACGGCATTTCAGATGGGGCCAACCAGAGCATATTGCTAAGGTAAAGGACACTAAAGGAAGGAATGTATTGAATTTAAGTAGATAACGATGACATTTAGAACACACATGAAAGATGAAAATATGGCTAGAGTAGATGAATCCTTCATTAGAATCTGAATTAGAACAATAATCACAACATAGACTTTTCAAAGATAGGTAGTTTCACTAACGAAATTGCTAACTCGTATGGCACTGAATTTGGAGTATAATGAATTCTCAGAAAGTTAACACTTATTTGAAACAACTGAAATCAAGCTGTTCATAGAGGCTGGATGAGTCTGTGTACCTAACATAAAGATCCAAATACTCTCCCTCTGTAACAGCTTTTGATTTGAATCTCTGCGACGAATGGAAAGTTTGACTTTATCAATATCAATTCATTTTAGGCAGTCCACTTTGCGTGCGTTGTTTCAAGACATGATATACCAATGTCAAGTCTGTGGAGAATGCACATAGATGTTCTCAGATTCCTCTGCGTAGTTGGCAAATGGGTTTCCCAACATATTTCTGACCACAACAGTATGTTATCAAATAGACAACATGTGTTGTTTTGCACGTAATGAAATGTCATATGGAAAATTCTTTGTCAGATCTCATCCCTCTGAAAGTGGTACTTTTCTCCATGAAGGGGCAGGCAACACAGTTGGCACATTTAAACAATCCTCACAATTTTGAGAGCCATGTTTCAGTTTGTGGAGTGGAGAAGGGACTATGGAACAATCGGTCCCTGAGACTTCTTCCATGTCTGTGCGTAACAGATGGAAAATCCACAAAATATGCCTTTATGTCGGGATCCATCTGAAGAATATGCCAATGACGTTTTAAGATCTGTTTCACTGAACCTGCAGCATTATCGTATGTTGATATAATGCATGTAATCGCAGCCTCCACTTGCAATTTTTTTTCTTTTTTAGGAATTAATAACTCAGATCGTTCTTCAACTAATGCTGCATGGAATGCCTGTTGCAGGACATAGTCGGGATAACCTTTAGGGAGAAAACGTTTCCTAAGGTCACCTGCTTGTCTAATAAATTCCATCTGAAGAACAGTTTCGCCTCAGTCGCAGATATTGGCCACAAGGGATCCCCTCTTGAGTGATTGTCGGAGGCAACTTTCCCAACCTAGAAGTGAATTTGTGGCCGTGGGTTTACAGAAAACATTAGTGAAGAGTTCACCTGATGATGATTTACTAATCCGTTCATCTAGGAAGGGGAGTGAGTGAGTTTCAATCTCATAAGTAAATTTTAATCTGAGATCATTTTACTAAATTCAGCACATGTCCCATTCCAGATTATAAATACATCATCGAAGTATCTTGCCATAGGGCTATCTTATCAGAGAATATAGGTGGAACATCAACAAACACAGTAGTTGCCTTCCACCAGTTGAGGTACAGCTTAGCGTAGGAGGGTGTGCTGATGCCGCCCATCGCTGTACCCCACAGCTGGTGGAAGATTTTCCCATCAAAAAGGAAATAGTTTTTGGTGAGTGTAAATTGTAAGAGGTCTGCCACAAATTTATTGTGGTTTTAAAATTGCAGATCTCGAGTACGAAGGAAGAATTTAACTGCCTCAATGCCAGAGCTGTGTGGTATAGAGGTCTATAGAGCTTCAACATCAATACTCACAAGGTATGTATTCTCATCTATAAAGATACCTTCAATACACTTAAGTAAATCAGTTATATCTCATTTGAAGGATGGTAAAGCTTGCATAAATGGATACAGTATAATGTCGACATATAGCCCACAGCTGTGGAATGGTATTGATAAAGTCAAACTTTCCATTCGTCACGGAGATTCAAATCAAAAGCTGTTGCAGAGGGAGAGTATTTGGATCTGTATGTTAGGTACACAGACTCCTTCCAGCCTCATTGAACAGATTGATTTCAGCTGTTTCATATAAGCGTTAACTTTCTTAGAATTCGATATACTCCAAACTCAGTGCCATACGAGTTGGCAATTTCATTAGTGAAACTATCTGTCTTTGCAAATTGTATGTTGTGATTATTGTACTAATTCAGATTCTAATGAGGGAGTCATCTAGTCTAGCCATATTTTCATCTTTCATGTGTGGACTGAATGTCATTGTTATCTACTTAAGTCAGTACATTCCTTCCTTTAGTTTTCTTTACCTTAGCAATATGCTATGGTTGGCCCCATCTGAAATGCTGTTCTAATATCTATTATGTGAGTATATTGCTCTAAGTATTTGAGTATTCCCTGTCTTTCATTGCGTGTACCCTTTTCCCAGCTCTCTGTTACCATATGGGAGTTTCAGTAATTAGGGATGCGTCAGTCTACTCTATGACGCTTCCGGGCAGTATCCAGCTAAACATCATTGCGCGCTTTAAAGGCTCTGGAACGCAGGGCGCCCATGTCTCTCACAGTTGCAGCATTCTCTGTATCTTCACACACTGTTATCTACAGTGTGTACAGGTATATGGAGAGATTTGGCATCAATATTTAAGGTAACAAGTCATTGTTTAATTTATCATACATTGTGTGTCTTTTGAGTATTTAGCATTGGGATTACTTCATAGCTAATTACTGCCCCCTTATTTACCTTTACAGCTCATTTATCTGTTTTGGGAAATTATGATTGTATATAGCCAGATTAATAATTCTCAGCTGAGGCTCCCATTGAACTATGACATAACGGTTTGTCAGAATCAGCACAAGCGTTACATGATGACACCTTACCTATACTGACTGTGTGTCTGCCCTGCTACATTGATGTATACATAGGCCCGTTGTATATCGTACCCTAGATAACATACAAACTATTATGGTATTGATATTCATTCCACCTTTTTCTATTTACAGAGGAATCTGTGGCATTATTACATGTTAAACATCTCACATCTTGCCCTTGTCTCGTATAATTTTGTTTTGTGTATCTTTTTAAGCAATGTTTTAAATAAGAATATACTGTAAGCCTTGATACTTACAAATATGTTTCCAAGTCAATTGCTGATAGTTTTTATCACTTGTGTCAATTGTTTGGTCTATATCATATTGCTGTAATGATTTTCTGTGATATATCTTCTACCTTTTTATGTTTTCATCTTGTTTAATAAAAACTGATTTAACCAAAATCGAGGACTTTTTAAATCCTAGATAAAAACAAGAGAAGGGTCCATGTGGAAACTGTGGTGACGTGGTCTTCCTTATGGTGGTCCTCATCATGCCTTTGTTTCTGACAATTGCAACAAATTTAAGGGGTTGTCCATTACTAGAAAAAAACTGTAAGCAGGTTGCTGATGGACTGAAATCTAAAACTAAAAAACAACTCACCTTTGACACCTGCTCAATTTTAGTGCTACTTCTGCTATGGGTGCTCTCGACCAATAATGTAATGATCAGTGATAACATGAGACTGCAGACAATCAAAGGCCTCAAAGGCCTCATGTGCTGTTCTTCTAGGAAGATACTGCTTAGGCTTGTAAATAGCTGTAAGGTCATGTAAATAATGAACGTTAGGTCATCGTTCAGGAGCACCTGGAAAATATGGGTTTCAAAGTTGAGTTGTTTTTCTTTATACCCCTTTCCTACTTGCTGAGACATTTTTTATTAAATGGACAACCCCTTTAAGCATGCAAATGTTGCAGGACACCCAGGCTCAGAATGAACCACAGAGGAAAAGGGAGAAACCCAAAGGGTCCCTGAGCATGGCAGTCCTGGAGTTGCTTTTCCACTGCATTTGCTTGCCTGGAAGAGGCAAAATAGAAAGAATGCAGGAGTAAAAAGCAAGGGGTAGAGAATAAGAGGCATGTATAGTCATATACAGTATGCTGTAGGGTGGACCACCAAAACCAACTCCACTGATGGCCCCAAAATCAATTCCACTGGTGGGATCTAGGCACCCCATTCTGTCACTGAGTAGACCCATATCTTCTACCTTCTTTAGGCTAAGTGTACATACACATTTGCACAAAGAAAACAGTGGATTACAGAACAAGGCAAGTGGATAAGATTTTCCAACATGTCATTAACATGCTTTGGAATTTGCTCCACAGGTATTGACTTGTTGCGCAAATTTTGAGATCCGGAGAATTTTCTTTCTTGTAATGCATATTTAACCACTTTTTATGTTTCTCATTCATATTTTGCTGCTGTGTTCACCTTTCTTTAAAAGTATTTATTTAAACTTAAGGCCCGGGGGAAAGGTTCGATGGAGGTATATCCCCCCCGGGGTTCTGGGCGTATCCCGGGGGAAGAGAGCAAAGATAATGCCACCAAGGTAAAAACCCTTTGGGTGGAGTGAAAGGCCATTTTAAAATAGGTGTCGGCAGTACAGACTTCGACATAATTTAAGTGTCTGTTAGTACGGCTCCCAGCCATTCCCGGGTCGGCCCTTTCTTTGGGAGAAAAGCAAGGCAGGGTGGGTGTTTACCCCCCATGGCTCCATCCGGGTTTTCCCGGTGGTATAAAAAGGTCAGCAGGAAAGCTGACTGGGGGGCTGCATCTCCAGTCTACCTTGGGCTGGAGACTTCACACTGGGGAACCCAGTGTCTGCTACCCCATTCCCAAAGGTGTAGTGGGGGAACTACACCTGTGTATAGTAAGCCTCAGACGAGCAGGAGTTTTGTTTTTTTATATGTTGCGTGCATGTATTCCCATCTTTTTGTTTGCTGGTAAAATAAACACACGGAAGCAAAAAACCCCCGTTTAAACCCAGTATCTGCCTCTGTCTAGGGCCTAAAAAGGACTTGTGATGATCCCGAGGGGCAAGTCACATATGGTGGAGGTTATGCAAAGGGGCTTTCTAAAGAGACGTTCTTTAAAGGACAGGCAGCAAAGTGTCCCAGCATATGTTTTGGGATTAAAGCGCAACTGTGCAGAAGCGAGACAAAAAAATGGACGAGCTGGAAAAAAACAGTTGATTCAGGAAAATACAAACCTCCAGTGAGGGCGGAATCAAAAAAGGCCCACGAGGGACCGTACGAGCCCAGGCAGAAACCAATCCCCTGTTTGTTTGAGACGCACCAGGCCCCGTGAAAAGAGCAGCACGTGTGAAGGGTTTCAGCAAAAGTTCAGGCCCTGACTAAAGGCCAAAGGTGTAGCAGGTGGGCATCCCCCCCCGTCAAGCGGTGATACACATCCTGCGAAAGAGCCCCCAGACCATGATATTGAAGCATACTCGGAACCTTAGAGGATGCCGAGAGAGAGGCTCCTTTGGCCCAAAATGGGCGACGTCCCCCCCCCTTTTTAACGGGTGAACCACAAAGGCCTTTTTTTCACTGAGGGTGGGAAAAACCCAAGGGATACCCCAAAGGCTGAAAGGGGAGATCTTAGCCGGGAATGGGGTTATCGGGCGGGCCCGGGGCCCAAAGGTTACACCTGGAAGTTCGATCAAAAAAGCCCCGCGATCCCAAATGTATAAACTTTTACCATCTCCCCAGAAAATGGCGCAAAGGAGAGTCTTTCACCGGGCCCGGTGACGAGAGGGTTTGTTTGTGATCGCTTTTGTACGTGCCTTACGGTGAGGACCAGCGCTGTGTGGGGTACAGGCCCCCAAAAGTTGGAAGCTGTTCCGTGGTGGAACGTTAAGCCCCAATGAAGAGTTTCTCCGGGTTGCATCCTCTACGCAGTACGGGGTAAGACTGTCTCTGCCCCAAAAAGGGGAGAGTAGAGGTCCCGATGGGGGGGGGTTTAAAGGGTTGGCTGAGAAAGGGGGAGGTTGCCCCCCCCAAAATCAGACTTTCACCCAAAGAGCTCAGGGCCCTTGTTTTTGGTGATGCTGGATGGGAATGTCGCTGCACGATGCCAACGCAGGGGGACCCTGGATGTAGGTTACCGGCGACGTCGTTTTTTTTGCGGGCCCGTCCTATCCCTCACATGTGAGGACGGGGTGCCGGGGGAGTGTACGGTCAAATCAAGGGAGTTCCATTAAAGCCTCATGGACTCCGGGGCTTGGTGACCCTGGTACAGGCCAAGCTGGTGTATCAGGCCAATCCGATCTCGCCGTTTAGGGGTGGTCTGTATCCACGGGGACCTAGAGACTCCCCCTTTGCCAGACTCACCATAGAGACCCCCCTGCGGTGCGCACGAATGTGGGGGCTGTCGTTGCGACCCTACCCTACAGTGCTGTCATAGGCTGGACTTTCCCTTGTTCGGGTTTTTTGGGGGGAAAAAATAAAGAGGTGCAAGGTTAATGATTTACAGGGTGATGTGCGCCGGGGAGCCCCGGAGACCCCGTGGGTTTCTTTGGGTCGCCCTGGCGGGGACCCAAGGAAAAAAACCCCTTTAGCTCGAGTTCGCCTCCCTTTCCAATTCCAGAGGGAACTTTGGTACGGAGAACGGAAAGGGGCCCAAACCTAGAACACGCTTGGGGAAGCGTCAAGATGATAGATGGGGAAAAACCCCGGGACCAGGGAGGATATGGTTTTTCCCTCATTTTGCGGGTCAAAAACGATATGTTATCGGGTAAAAAAGCCGCAAAACCCAGGTGGTGGGGGCAATTGGGGTCCCCAAGTCACATGTTTCCCCCAGGGGTTGGAGCTAGCCCCCTCCCCTGTGCTGGGGGGACATTTTGGGGTGGAGGAAAACCGGGAGAGGGTTTGAGCGTAACTTTACTGGCCGGGGTTTATAGGGCAATTGAAAATTTTTTGCCAGTCTTGCCCCGAGTGCCCAAAAAAATGCCCAGACCCCATTTTGGAAACCCCTAATCCCCTGCCAAAAATAAAGGTCCCTTTGAGAGGACGGGTGGACTGGTAGGGCCCTCCCAAAGTCACCGGGACATCAGCATATTTTTTGTGGTCCTTGACTACCCCCGATATCCGAGGCCATTCCCCCTTTGGAACACCCCTCCAAAAGGGGTTGCCCAAAGGGGTTGTTCCAAATGTTTACCCGCCCGGGATCCCCAAAGGAGATATGACAGCCCGGGTACCCCCCTTTATGTCTAGGTGACCAAAGAACCTTTCCCCCCTCCCCAAAATTACCCCTTCCCTACCCCCGGTATTAACCCCAGACCATGGTCTGGGGGAAGGTTCAATAAGACCCCAAAAGTCAATGTTTTAAAAAAAAATGGGGAAAGGATGGGAGAGATGGGGCCGCCCTACTACCCTATCTATGTTCTCTTCGGGAGGTCCGCAAGCGTCCACCGGGTTCTCTCCCCTTTGAGTCCCCTATGGTGAATCCCGGGGGCCCGGACATTTCCAAAGGGGCCTGGGAGGAAAATACCCCTATAGGAGCGTGATTGAACATATTGCCCAGATGCGGATAGAAGCAGCAGTCCTGCCTATGTGGTGGGAAACCACAGCGGGCCCAAGAAAACCCCGGCAAGGGTTATAAAAGGCCCCAAGGGTGAGGTTTCCCGCCCGGGATCGGGTGTAGTACTTTTCCCCACGGTCGAAAGCAGGTTTCTGGGAAAGTGGCAGGCCCCCATGAGATCCCGAGGGGGTTTTAGTGGGTAACTATAAAGGGGTTCCGCCTGGTAGAGGAAAACCCTTATCGATATTCACACAACCTAATTAAGCCCTGGAAGGCCGGAAAAATTTCCCGGGGAAAAAAAAGGGTAGGGGTGCCCCAATCGGAAGGGTTTCCACCCGTCCGTATTCCGGTCCCCCATCGAATTTCCCAAAGGCAGGAACTGGGAATTCCAAAAAAAGGAACGGCAGGTTTTCAGATCTACCCGGTGAGAAGGTCATTGAAAATGAACTCACAAAGAACCGGCCAAAAAAAGGTTTTCGTTGAGGTTTGGGTTTCCCTGAAGCCCAAAAACAAGCAATTCGAGGAGGTTAGAGATGCTGGGGCTTGGGGTCATAGAAAATCCCCAAAGGGTTGGTCGGCCCCTATGCTATACCCAAACCCGATGGAGCTTACGTTTCTGCAAACGTTTTCGTAAGCTAAACGAAACTTCAAATTTTATGCAACCCCATGCCCCGGGGGCGATGAATTGGTTTTAGAGGTTGGACCCCGGGGGTACATTAGTAGTTAGACCTGACCAAAGGGTATTGGCAGGTCCCCTCACAAAGGAGGAGGGGGGAGGGGGGGAAAAGGCCTTTTCCACCCCAGATGGCCCCTTTCATACGTGGTCCTTTCCCTTTTGGCCTACATGGGGCTCCGGCCCTTCCAGGGAGTGGAGCATCCAACAGCCCCCTAGAAAAATATGCAGCGATATTGGATGAGTGGGGATCTTTTGCACGGGGGGTCCCCCCGACCAAGTGGAAGCTGTTTAGATGCCTAAGGGAGCAGGTCTGCCGCCAACCCTAACAAGTGTGCCATGGGCTAGAGGAGGCCGCTATCTAGGTTACGACTTGGGAGGGAGTATCAAGCCCCAAATGGGGAAAAATGGAGGGAATTGAAATTGGGGTCAACCGATCTCCAAGAAGCAAAGGGCCGGGCCCCTTTTTAGGGGATCGCAGGGTACTATAGGAAGTTCGTACCCAACTTTGCCTCCATAGCAGCCCCGCTTACGGGGCCTCACAAAAGGGGCAAAGTCCACTTTGGTCAAGGGAACCCGGGGGTGAACAAGCCTTCAAAAGGTAAAGGAGGGACTCGCAAGAGACCCGGCTCATGGCCCCAGTTTCAGAAAAAATTATTGTTCAGGGAACGCTTTGGGTGGGATTAGGGGCTGTCCTACACAACTGGGTTTAGGGAGAAAGAACCGGTGTTTACCTCGCAGGGGGAAAAACTGGGCAGCGGCGGAGAAAAAACTAGCCATAGGGGAAGAGAATGCCTGGCCCTTAAGTGGGGCCCCGGTCGCGCGTTATACTTGTAGGTGACCCTTAGAGTCATCAAGGACCCTTCCCCCCTTAAAAAGTGGAGGACAGAACAAAGTAGAACGCAAGGGTGACCCGGTTGGTTCCCGGGTCTACAGGATTTTAAATTTTCTGTGAACATCCCCCGGGTCACAACAGGCCCCCGTGATGCATTGTCAGGGTACACAATTTTTTGGACAAAGTGCTGCCCCCCAGGTTTTGAGCAGAGGGGGGGGATAGAAGCGCAGCTGGGAAGGTCTTCGATGGAGGGTTTTTTCCAGAAGGTTTGGGGGTATGCCTGGAGGAGCAAAATACATGCACCAGGTAAGAAGCCCTTTGGGGGTGAAAGGCCATTGTTAAATAGGTGTCGGCAGTACAGACTGTGACATCATTTTAAATTGTCTGTTAGTACGGTACCAGCCATTCCCCCGGGGGGCCCTTTTATTGGGAGTAAAGCATAGAGGGTGGGTGCTTACTCCCCCTGGCTCCACTCCCCGGGGTTTTCCCGGGGGTTTAAAGGTCAGCAGGTAAGCTGATGGGGGGCTGCATCTCCGTTTCCCTTTTTGGGTGGGACATTCACACTGGGGAAGCCGTGTCTGCTCACCATCTCCAAGGTGCTAGTGAGGGGGAAATACACCTGTGTATAGTAAGGCTCAGACGAGGGGGAGTTTTTTTTTATGTTTTTAAAGTTTGCTTGTTTTTTGCCATACGTTTTTGTTCTGGGTGAAATAAACAACCCGGAAACAAGAAAAGTTTGACCCCGATTCTGCCTCTGTTCATGCCTTAAGGGGGCTTGTGAGTGATCCCAGACTGTGCAAAACTCACAAAAACATACATGAAAAACTAAATCCATTTGGCTGCTTATCTCTAGAATTTTTAAATTTTCATTTTTTTCCGTGCATTTTTCCCCATTTAATTGTGCGTTTATTAGGGACCTTGCAAGAAAAAAGTGTCTTATTGCCAAAATGAGAAAAAAAACAATTAACGTAAAAATTTTTAATATGAAATTTTAAAAATAAAAAATACTGGCATTGCTAAATCCTTTCTTAATAAGCAGACAGCCCTTGTCAGTGTTAGTATAATTTATCAGTCTGAGCACTGTGAATCAGTGCTGAGATCCAAGCTTACCTGAAGCTAGAGCTAAATTATCATGTCTAGCAGCTTCAGGAACACTGGATTAATTAACCAATCTGCTATTTTTTTTGCTGAATTGAAGGCGCAAGGTCAGGTAAGAAGAAAAAAGGGCAGTTACTTTTTGCTATGCGGTAAAAAGATCCCCTTTTAATTTGGGGTTTTGTGGGGATATACCCACTGCTCCAGGTCTTCCATAAAGCCATCTTTAATGGAGGTTATGGTAAAGAGTTTATGGATAAATAATTAATGCATGAGAATTTTTCTCTATATTTGCATTACAAGTTTGTAGCCATGAGGCATAAATATCATGTTTCCTTCTCAAATAGATAATAACTTGTGTGTGTAAAACAGCAGGGGCTCAATTAAAATATTGAATAATACAGTATTTAGTAAATTCAATTGGATTTGAACACCTGAAAACATTGCCTAGATTAACATTGCTGTTCAGGACCAAAATTTTGAAACACCATACAAAATCAATTAGCATATAAATGTACCCTCTACACCTACAATATCACAAAATAGCAACGTGACATACAGTTAAATGTAGCACATTCTGCATGGTGATTCTACTCATCATAATACAGAAAGGAGAGAATTTTACCAATAGTGTAGCATACCACACACCATCTTCTAACATAGTGCAGAGTCAAAATAATAAATTGGTCATACAATATTAGATGAGACAATATCTTGAACCTGCAATTGTCTTTCCAGGGACACAGTATCTTGAAAACATACCCACCATACAATTTTGCAGACATGGTACATGTGGTTGGCTGCAACATCCATCTAATTATCATGAACATTTTATTTGTAAAACAGCTGTATTGGTGAAATGCATGCAGTGACTGGTGATCTAGTAAAGTCTCTCTACAGTATAGTACAGTACTACATGTTCTGTACTGCTCTTTACATGTGCCAGGATGAGCGGATTCTTTGAGCACCAGGTAAGGGGTCCCCCGAAGATTTATGACCCAAAGAAACTCCTGTCTTCAAAATAGTAAGGGATGTCCAGCTTCCAACAGCTCCTTTCGAAATTATATTTAAGTACTGTTATAAGTAAGGACTTGCATCAAAAATTACATGAAAAACGCATAAAGTCTTAAAAAAGGTATGCATTTTTGACAAAAAATGCCATGGAAGATGTAAGTGTGAAGGTAGAATACAATTGTAAACTACTGGTATGAATTTAACAACTGGAATTCCACAATAGGTAGGCATTGTTTGAAAATATAGGCTGAAATAACACATGAATTCTTTGTAGCAGTTTTTGTTATCTATTTTAGCCAAAGCCACAAGTGGGTTCTAGTGGAAATGGAAAATACAGCTCTGGAAAACTGCAAAATTTTTAGTTTCTCTGTTTTTCTCTTTAATGGTATATTAAGTATATGTGCCAAATGTAGGTTGATAGGTTGGTATACAGCCCAATGTATGTAGATTGGTATACAGCCAATTGTAGGTACATATACAGCCCCTGTAGGTAGATAGATATACAGCCCTGTAGATAGGTAGTTATTTATGCCCTCTGTTGGTAGATAGGTAAGTGTACATCCCCCTTTAGATAGGTAGGTACACACCCCTCTGGTGGTATAGCCCCCCTGTAGATAGGTATATATGCCCCCTGTAGGTAGGTTTACATCTCCCTGTAGTGTATAGTCTTAGGTAGATATCCAGCTCTGGAAAAAATTAAGAGACCACTATTATATAAACTACTGACAACATGTCTCCGAAATTCAAAGCAAAAATATATTGTATTTACAGTATTTGCGGTAAATGAGAAATCCTCAAAATAATAAAAAAGAAGCAGTGCTGTCAGACCTCAAATAATGCAAAGAAAACAAATTTATATTTATTTAGAAACAATAAGACTAATGTTTTAAGTCAGGAAGAATTCAGAAATCAATATTTGGTGGAATAACCATGATTTTTTCATTCAAATTCATTTTGTGAACTACTGGCAACAATAGTTTTACCCATACATCAAGGTGGGGTAGGGGGTTCCCGCAATTTGACATATGAGTACGTCATGGCGATCTTGCGAGCTCGCAAGCGGAGCTCACAAAATCGCGGCATGGAACCAGCGGTATATTACCGCTGGCATCATGCTGCATCCCCCGCGGCCCCTCGTTGATCCCCTTACCCGTCAGCCCGGATCCTTAATGAAAGCATCCGGGTTGTCTGGTGATGTCACCATGCCCACAATGCATTGTGGGCATGGTGATTGACGGTCACCATGGCGACCAGTACACAGCAGTAATGCTATGTGCTGATCTCCTACTGTAGGAATGAGTTGACAGTCGTTCAAAAAAAGTGTAAAAAAGTAAAACACAAACACGAAAAATAAAATAAAAACATGTACACCGCTCTTTTCCTCTTTACAAATGCCAATTACCCCAAAAAAGATTAAGAATAAATAATACCCATATTTGGTTTTGCCGCGTGCGTGATGATGCACCCTATAAATCTGTCACGTTATTTAACCCAAACGGTGAACGCTGTAAAAAAGAAAAAAACTCACAGAATTGCAATTTTTGTTCATCCCACAGCACATAAAATGGAATAAAAAGTGATCAAAAGCTTATATAAACACAAAAGTGGTGCCAATTAAAACATCAGTTCATCCCGCAAAGAAAAGTCCTTACACAGCTCTGTATATGTAAAAATAAAAAAGTTATGGCTATTAGAAGATAGTGATGCATAAATATTGTTTTACACAAAAAAAAAACTTAAAAATAAAGGACTTCCACATAAAAAAAAACGATATAAATTGGGTATCACCATAATCATCTCGACCCAGGGAGTAAAACTAACTTGTCACGTATATTGCACAGTGAGCGCTGTTAAAAATAAAAATAAACACTACTAGGATTGCATTATTTTCTTCACCCTGTTTTCCAGAAAACAGATTTAAAAGTAATCAAATAGCCTTGTCCGCCCAAAAATGATACCAATAAAAATGTCAACTCATCCCACAAAAAACAAGCTGCTATACAGCTCCATACACAGAAAAATAAAAAAGTTCTGGCTCTCAGACTGCGATGCAAAAACGTGTTTTCCCTTTTGAATAAAAGTGTTTTTATTGTGTAAAAGTTGTAAAACATTAAAAAATAAACAAATTGGGTATCGCTGTAATCGACCTGCTGAGTAAATCTAGCATGTTTTTTTATACCACGCAGTGACCACTGTAAAAAATAAAAATAAAAAACACTACCAGGACTGTTGTATTTTGTTCAGAATGCCCCACAAAAATCTTAATAAAAAGTGAACAAAGTGTCATATGCCCCCCATAATGGTACCAATAAAAACATCAACTCATCCAGCAAAAAAAAAGCCCATACTCAGCTCCTTATACAGAAAAAGTTATGGCTGTCAGACTATGACTATAGTACTATACACTCTGGACTGAAATAATACCTTCTTTGAGGCCAAAGTTGCTTTTTCAATTATAGCAATTTCTTTTTATTATTGCACTGTTTGTATCTTAACATATACATGTGCATACTATTTTTTAATTGTATTGAAAAGCCTAGGTAAGAAACGGTATAAGTCCTGGCATTCTAACAGAAGACGCACGATGAGCCAAACGCAAACTACTCGTATACTTCTATGTGCCAGATAGCACTACATCAGACAGAACTCTCTGACTCATAGCTCGCTTACTGTAAGACTTGCCAGTCGGTAATGGTATCACTCCAAACCACGCTCTCTTTCTTATCTTTAGTGTAGTGGATTCAATCACCTCTGTTTGTGAGACTAGTCCTCTCGTCTGCAGTGGGTGAGTGACACTGCACCTGCGCAACGTTTCGGGGTGGTCCCCTTTCCCAAGCTCAGCTACGGTAAGCATACATAAGGCTTAAATAGTAGCTAGGGTTCTACAACATACTTCATTAACCCTTTAGATATTAGTATACTTACTATCTAACTCTACGAACCTATATATTACCACTAAAATATGATACCTCTGCCAACTCTTTCCTCTTTTCTCAAAGGAAAACTTTCCAATTGCATTCCTCATTTAAGCCTAATGGGCTCAATGCATCTAACTTAGACCTCCAAAAGTCTTCCTTTTGCTGTAACCGTCTTTTGATTTCCTCCTGATCGCTACCTTCTATGTATTCTAACACTCGCCATTTTAGGTCACTACTATTGTGCCCAAACTCTGAAAATTTTTTAGCTACCGATGTTTCTCCAAATTTTTTCTGTATATCATCTCCGTCATTCCCTACTATTTGTCTAGTTTTAAATAACCTAACAATGTTCATTAATTCTAATTTTAACTTGTCGACTAGTTTGTCCTACGTATACTTTCCTACAGGGGCATTTTAACATGTAAACTACATTCTTTGAGGCACATGTGTGAAAGCCTCTGCATGATATCTTATTGTTTTTCAATACAATTAAAAAATAGTATGCACATGTATATGTCAAGATACAAATAGTGCAATAATAAAAAGATATTACTATAATTGAAAAAGCAACTTTGGCCTCAAAGATGGTATTATTTCAGTCCAGAGTGTATAGTACTATATTGGATGTTGGGGTTGGACACCCTTGCTGGACTGGTCGTTACGGTGTATAAAACTCTGCTGGTCTTGTAAGTTTGATGTCAGACTATGACAACATAAAAATGTAATTTTTTATGAACGCATTTCTATTGTGTAAAAGTAATAAAACATAAACTATGTAAAACTTATTTCATTGCAATTGTACCAACTCCCATAGTAAAGTTATCCTGTCATTTATCCCGTATGGCGAACGCTGCAAAAATGAATCCCAAAAAACAATGGCGGAACTGCGTTTTATGCCCCCCATTTTCATTGCCCACTGCTAAAAAAACTATGGAACACCTGTGCACCCAAAATGCACAATACACCCCTATATGAGATCCATGAGGGGTATTGAATCTAAAATGAGGCAACTTCTGGAAGGTTTCACCTGTTCTGGTACTGTGGGGGCTTTGCAAATGCGACATTGCCCCACCAAAATCTGTGTTCCAAAAGCCAAATAGCAGTCTCTCCATTGTACGCCCTGCCATGCGCCCAAACAGCAGTTTACATCCACATGTATGGTATTGCCGAACTTGAAAGAAATAACGTAAAACAATTTGGGATGCCTTTTTTCCAGGATTACATGTAAAAATTAAACATTTTCAGCTAAAATTGCAGATTGTTGGGATTTTTTTTTTATTTTTTATTTTCGGAGCCTAACACTAAAAACATTTGTGAAACACTTGGGGTTGATATAGTCACTGCACCTCTGGATATATTCCGTAGGGGGTGTAGTTTTCAATATGGGGTCTTTTTAGGGAGTTTATTAAGTTTTAGCACCCTAGGGCGTCAGCAGACCTGAAATTGCGCCTAAATAAAATTGTAATGAAAATGAAACCGCAGAGTCTGGCAGGTGGTCCTCCTTTTCTTGGGCTTGTGATTGAGTCAAATAGCGCACTAGGTTCAAATATGGGATATCTATAAAAACGGCAGAATCTGGGGAATTGAGTATGAGTTGCATTTATCTGGTCACATCTACCGTGTCCCAGTGAATAATGAATAAAATTGAAAATATGCACAAAAAAAATGAAAGTTTGAAATTTCACCTCCACTCCAATGCTTTCATTTCTGTGAAATATCTAAAGGGGTAACAAACTTCCTAAATGCTTTTTTAAATACTTTAAAGGGTCTAGTTTCTTAGATGGGGTCATTTATGGGGGTATCTAACATAAAGACCCCTCAAAGCCATGTCAGAACGAAGCGGGGACCCTTATAAAATTTTTAAATTTTTGCAAATTTTTTTGGGAAAAATGTAAAAAAATGACTACTAAAATTTCTAATCCCCAAAAGGGGTAAAAAAATAAATAAACTTTAAAAAAAAATAAATGCCAACCTACATTTAGAAAATACGGTAAAATGCTATTTATAAATTATTTTAAAGTGGAATAACATCTCCCCTTAAACGCAAAAATTTTTGAACTTTAAAAATTTGCAAAAAAAAACAAGGTTTTTTTTTGGACCAAAATTTCTTACTAATTTAAAAAGCAAAAATGTGTCACAATAGTGTTGACGATTTTTATCGACAAATTTTAAATCGGCACATTTTTTAAAGGGTTTGATAATTTTTTTTAGATCATGCGATAATTTTGGGTTTAAAAATCTGTGAAATCATCTATTAAGATCGCCCCCTTTTTGCGGTGCTTCCTGAAATTTTTGGGGGCGGCCAGCAAATCAGATTACGGGAATAGAGCAGGGGTGAGAGTTTTGTGCCGTCATGACGGGGGATGTGTAGGGTTTTGGGGATTGGCGGGAAAAAATCACATGACCCCCCGTTTTACATAGAACAGCCCTTCCGTTCAGCCTCAGGGGTCTCCAGCGTCCATGGGGGATGGGAACCCTTCTTTTCGCCTTGCCAAACAGCCAGCGTTTTTAAACCTTTTCGGGCACAAAAAAAACCTCTACTATTACTGTGATCCTTAAAATTTTAAATTTTAATTAGAGTTTGGGGGAAGTTTTTAATAGTTAGGTAAGAATTTTAAAGGAGCACTACTGTTTAAAAAGGTCAGGGGGGGGGAGCGGGGGGGGCCCCCCCCCGGGGGCGAACACAGACAAGCTCTATAAAGAATACGGATAAATTTCACCAAAAATTTTTAGTGTAACATTGCAATAGTTTTTATTTTAACAGTTTTCTATTGAAATATTTCCTGGATTTTGGGGCACCTGAACTTATAGGTTACAAAACTTTTCTAGTAACTGCAGGTCCTTTTTGTTGGGGGCAAAACCCCACTTTTTATTATCATATACATTTCGGGTTAGGTGTTTTTCTTTTTCCCAATTTTGGCCCATTCCACCTTTGTTGTTTATATCCACCTTTATTTAAATTAGAACCACAAGTCAGCACAGGTTGTTTAAGGTGCCAAAAATACCTTGTAAAAATCCGAATAATTTCAGATACGGGGTTTTTTTATTTTGGGCGCACTA
This sequence comes from Phyllomedusa bahiana, assembly GCA_025379985.1. Classification (NCBI taxonomy): domain Eukaryota; kingdom Metazoa; phylum Chordata; class Amphibia; order Anura; family Hylidae; genus Phyllomedusa; species Phyllomedusa bahiana. Next base: position 84,078 of record JAODAL010012768.1, read on the forward strand.
CAGCTTTGTTCATTGAGGCCCCTTTGGGCACTTAAATGTGAATACGCACTTTTTAGCCCCACCACAGGTGAAATTGATAGGTCCCAAAAAAATCCCTTTTTATTACCCCAAATAAATTTCAGAAAAGGGTGTTTTTTTCATTTTGGGCGCAGGCCAGCTTTTTTTTGATAGATCTATTTTTGCAAAAAAATTTTTGAATCCAAAAATTTTTGTAGTCACCACAGTTTAATTTGATAGGTCCCAAAAAAATCCCCTTTTTTTTATCCAATACTTTAAACAGATCCCGTGTTTTTTGCCTTTTGCCCAGCCCAGTTTTTTTTGATAGGCCACCTTCATTTTAATTTTGAATCCAGAAAATTGTGTAGTGTCCCAAACAGGTAAATTTTAAAAGGGTTCCCCAAAAAATACCTTTTTTTTCCGAAAAATTACAGATACGTTTTTTTTCCCACTTTTGCCCGCCCCAATTTTTTTTGAAAGCCCCCTTTTTGGCAGTTAAATTTGAATCCAAAAATTGTGTATTTTCCCAAACAGGTAAATTTGATAGGTGCCCAAAAAATCCCTTTTTATTATCCAAAATAAAATTACAGAAAACGGTTTTTTGACTTTGGTGCCCCTACACCCTTTGTTCTTTTAGGCCCCTTGCACTAAATGTGAATACTGCAATTTTTTAGTTTACCACGGGTAAATTTGATAGGTCCAAAAAAAAACCTTTTTATTATCCAAATACATTACAAAATACTTGTTTTTTGATTTTGGGTGCACAAAGGGCTTTTTTTCCTTTGAGGCCCCTTTTGCCCCTTAAATGTGAATACTGAAATTTTTTTTAGCCCACCACGGGTTGGAATTGAAAAGGTGCCAAAAAAAAACCTTTTTATTACTGAAAAACATTACGATACGTGTTTTTTTGCACTTTGCCCATCCAGTTTTTGTTGATAGAGCCCCCTTGCAGTTAAATTTGAATGCAGCAATTGTGTATTTTAACCACGGGTAAAATTGAAAAATTTTTCCAAAAAATCCCTTTTTAATTATCCGAATACATTACAGATACGTGTTTTTTTTGATTTGGTGCACTATGGGCTTTTTTAAATTGAGACCCCTTGCCCCTTAAAATGTGAATACGCAATTTTTTAGTCACCACGGGTTAAAATTGATGGGTTGCCAAAAAATCCCTTTTTAATTATCCGAATACTTTAACAGAAAGGGTTTTTTTTTGCACTTTTGCTCAGTAAAAATTTTGTTGATAGAGCCACCTTGCAAAAAAATTTTAATCCAAAATTTTTTGGGGTATTTTACCACGGGTTAAATTGAATGGGCCCCAAAAAATACCTTTTTTTATCCGAAAACATTACAAAATACGTTTTTTTTTGGACTTTGGTGCACCACAGCTTTGTTAATTGAGGCCCCTTTGCACAAAAGGGAAAATACTGCAATTTTTTAGTCACCACAGGTGAATTGATGGGTGCCAAAAAAATCCCTTTTTTTATTACCCCGAATACATTAGATACGGTTTTTTTGCATTTTCCCCCAGCCCCAAGTTTTGTTGATAGAGCCCCCTTTCATTTAAAATTTTTGAATCCAGAAATTTGTGTATTTAAACCACGGGTAAATTTAAATAGGTGCCAAAAAATCCCTTTATTATCCGAATACATTACAAAATTTTTCCACTTTGGGGGCGCAGGCAAGCTTTGTTGACTTGATAGATCTATTTTGCAGTTATATTTGAATCCAAATTTTTTTTGGGTTTTTGGGGATTTGAAATAGCTGTGTTTGGGCCGTTTTTTAATAAGAGACTTTCCAAACTCTTCCAAAACCTTCCCCAAATTTGTATATTTCTGAACATGGACCCCCAAAAATTCAGGGTAACGGCAAAAGGGGGGTGGGACGGGGAGGTGGAGGTACGAGAAAAAGGGTGCTCCTTCCAGTGTTTGGCGACAACACGCAACCCCACGGATCATCAGTTGCAGGACCGCCCAGGCCGGTATCGCGGGGGTCAGGGCCCGGGTAAAATCTAAAGTAACAAACAGCATCCCCAAAATTTTTCTGTCCTTCATGGTTAATGCAACCTGAAATCCAGAATCTTACCCCCCCTTTTCCTCCCCAGAAAACGGCCACAAATGTCTCACCCAGCATCACCACATCCGCCCAACATAAAGGGCAGCCCAAAATTAACTCGTGTACCCCCCAAATGGGATAATCCATTTTCTGAAGACCCCCTTTGTTGACAAAAATGGGGTTTGGGTCAAAAAGGGCATTTTAAAAAGATCAAGAGGCCAAAAAGGATGATTTTCTCTGCTTTTGACGCCCATTTTACGATCCATCAAGAGGAGAAGGAAGCCGTCACCGGAAAAAATTCCCAGCGGTGGGCCAATGCCTTGCAGCCCCCTCTTGTTTGGGTAGCCCCCACCCCTCCCTGGATGCGGGTTCGGGACACGTTTTTCCCCTGTTTTGATAAAGATGATAAACGACTTTTGGGGAAACCCGGGTGGTCTTTTCCACAAATTTCTTGCAGCGTTTTCATCACTGGACGAGGGGGAAAAAAGAGGGGGTTTAGTGTATTAGGGGTTCCCCGTAAAAAAGGGAAGGGCGGCCCGCAAAAAGTCCGCTGTATGATTCCCCCCAGCCCCGGTCACGAAAACCCCCGGGCTCCCGCTTTTTCCGCCGTCAAAAAAGGCCAGGACCCCTCAACCTGGGTTTTTTTTTTGAGCAAGCCTCTGATTCCCCGGCGATGTCAAATCCCCCCTTTTGCCCGAAAAACCATAAGTAAAAGGCAAAAACCCTTTGGGTGGTTAACCACCCCCAAACCATGTCTAGTCAAAATTTGCAGCAAATGCATGAGTTAAAAGGGGAGGCAACATTTGGGCCAAAAAAAGGGCCCAGCCGACCCCGGGGCCCCCCAACCACTGCCCAAAACCCTCTGTCCCCCCGCCTCCTCCGCCCCCAAACCAAGCTTCCCTCAGCTGCCCATGTCTCCAGGAGTCATGATCGGGGATCAGCCTCCGTTTTAAGCCTCCACCGTGGGCCCGAGTCCCCACCACACCACCAAAAACCCATCCTCCCCAATTTCCCTTCCGACAGTTTGCCCGCCCTTTGCACCCCGTACAGTGGCCAGTCAAAGCAGCCACCTTTCTGTTTTCCGGGTTTTGGGAGCAAAAAGAAAACTTTTAACCCAAACCTTTTCCCAAACCCCAAAAGCCTAAATTTGGGCCCATTGCCAGGTTTTTGGGCCCTTTGGGAAAAGTTCCCCTTTCCGTCTGGGGGACACAGAGGGGGTTCCCCCTTCCCTTCATGGCCCTTGCCTCCCCCCCAAACCAGATGCCGAGCAGGCATTTCTTTGCCAGAAAAGCCGCCCCGGGCCCCTGGCCAGCCACGTGCCCATCTAAAATTCAAGCGCGTTTTCTGCATCTTTGGCCCCGGAAAAATCCCATCTGACCCCCGACACATGGACTAGTAAGGGACGGCCCAAAGGGCCCCTATATCTCTGTGACAGCTCACTGGGGGAGCTGGGGGGATTTTCCCTGGGGGGGACGGTGGCTCTCAGGGGTTTTGGGCGCAACCCCTCTTTTAAAACCCAGGGATGGGGCAGGGTTTTTTTCCCCCAAGGTCCTCTGGTGGCATCACGTGCCCAGAGAAACCCAGGCCGTGGAAATTAATCTGTCCCTTTGGGGACCGGCCCCCACACAGGTCCCGGAGTTTTTTGGGTGGGTCTCCGCAACAAACCCAAACCGGGTGGGGGCCAAAACCTTGTGGGCCCGGCAAGGGGGGGTTTCATAACGGGTGAAATTTCTGGCCGCCCTTAAAGATCGGGAGGGGTGGACACATCCCTTTTCCTGGCACTGTCCCTGAACCTTTTTCCCCCCAGAATTTTTAAAGAGCTACCCGGGTCTGGGGCTGCCTGCTGAGGAAGGCCCCGACGTCTAAGTTCGCACTTTCCCCCCCCGTTCGCACCCCCGCTTCGTCCCCCCTGGGCTGCGGTTTCAGCGTCACTCGCCTCCCCGTCAAAAGCTCATTTTTTGAAGGGGGCAACACCTGGAATTCCACCCTCCACTTTCCTTTCCCCGATTGCGGGAGCAGCGCAAAGCCATTACGCAGTACTAAGTACCCCCATGGCCCCGACAAGCAGCGGGGCGGACCCGGGGTGTTGAGCCACCGGAGTGGGGGGCAGGTGAAAAAAGCTTTTGGGACCCTCCTTCCATTTTTAAGAAACCACCAAAAAGGGCAGTGCGGACAATGCCCTTTTCAGCAAAGAGCATTGTGGTGGGTTTAGGTTTTTTGGGAAAGATCGTTTTGGGCACTCTTACACAAAAGATCCCCCCCAGCGACGTAGGAGGAACGGACACAGATGCAACACGGAAACCTTTCTTTTCCCAAATCCACAAGGCCCGCAGCTTCACAATTTTTTATCTTCCCTTTATTAGGCCAGGTTCGGGGGCCAACTAGTGAAAGGGGGGCGCATCAGCTCTCAGGGTGCATCATCTCAGGGAAGTCAGGGGTGTGTTTTAAAACTGGCCGGGGGCAGCGGGGGAGGAGGGGGAGGAGGAGGGATTCCTAGACACCGATGTTACCGACGTCCCTGCCTTGGAAAAAAGGGTTTGGGGCAATTTGAGGCGGAGGAGGAAGATGAGGAAATCAGTTTGCTAGTGCCCCCCCCGACCCAGAGGCTTGGGAAATCAAAGGGTCCCTCTCTCACATGATGCTTGGAAAGCTCCCCTTTCCCCCAACAAGATCCTCGCATTAAGGGCCCCAAAATGAACAACAGTTACGGGTTTTCCACCCTCCTTGGGTCCCCGAAAAAAACAAAACTCAGCACTTTCCTTTCCCCCCACCCAAAAAGAGAGTAAAAATGCAGGAAATGGAGACCATCTGATTGTTTAACTGGAGACAAACTGTTTTCGTCGCTTCACGTTCCCCAAATGTCACGGTGGAACAACAACAGCGACGTGACAGCAGTAGAAATGCCAAGTAAGGGGTAGGGCAGAGCAGGCAAGGGGGCAGAACCCCAATGGGTGGGGCCCCTTCAATCTTTTTTACCACCTCAAACCAAAAGCATGCCAAAGCAAAAGGGACACAACCCAACACCCCAAGGGCACCCTTTAAAATCATGGTGGGAAAACTATCTGCATCTCAACCCCCGATTTTTTTTTTAATGTTTTTCCCGGGCCCAATAGACTTCTGGGTATCCAAAATGGCGAATGGCCCGAGCTGGCTCGTCACGCCCCTTAGGGGTGGGGGTTTTTCCCCGCCCAGCCAAGCCACTTTAAAATCTGAGGGGGGGACCCTTTAGCACAGGGGTGGGAAAGGGGGGTCCCTTAACCCGACAAAAACCGCATCCCGGGGTTTTCCACAGAAAAATTTTAAAAAACGTTTACTTCCAAATTCAAGGTGAGAATCAGGCCCCTTAAAATCCCCTTGGGTTCGTTTTTGGCCCAATTGGGCCCATGTCCAAAACCCAAATTGTTTGCCGGTTTTACTTTCACCCCCCCCTCTCAAAAAAAAAAATGGGCCTCTTGAAAAAAAAAAAAAAAGAAATCATTTTCCCCCTTAAAAAATGCAAAAATTTTTTTAAAAAAAATTTCCCCCCCCAAAATTCATTTTGCTGGTTTTTTCTTGGGGGGAGACTGAAAATGACCCGGGAAGTTTAAAACAACCAGTTTTTCCCCAAAAAATCCCCCTTTTCTTTAAAAAAGCCCCTTTTTTCTTGTCCAATGGTTTTTGGATAATGTTCTTTGAATTTCCCCTTTAATTATTCCCCCTTTTGGAACCCGAAATGGTTGGGGTTTTAAGTTTCTAAAAATTTCCCCCCCACAATTTTTTAAAGTGGCGAGAAACATATTTTAAAAATTTTTTTTTAGGTCATGTAGCTGTGAATACACAATAATCATGGTCCTTTGGAACAGAAATGGGCTTCTTTAAATGGCATTTCTCCCCCACAAATTTAAAAGTGGGTGAGAATCATTTTTAAAAATTTTTTGGGTCCCTTTCTGCCCTTTTAAAAACAGCAATACTACAGGGCCTATTAAAAAAAAAAATGTTGTTTTTTAACAGACATTTTTTGTTTTCACAATTGTCCAAATGGCCCCAAACGGGGCATTTCTTTGAAATTTTTTGGGGGGATTTTCTTTGAAAAAGCAGCTAAACTACAGGGCCTATTTTAAAAAAATGTTTTTTTTCTAAAAGACATTTGTTTTTTCACAATTGTCCAAAGTAGCTCAGGGTCATCTTTGAATTTTTGGGGGCATTTTGCTTTTAAAGCAAGGCCAAAAAAACAGGGCCTATTATAAAAAAATATTTTTTTCTAAAAGAAAATTTGGGTTTTTCAAAAAATTTTCAAGAGTGGCCAAGGGGGTTGGGGGCTGTCAGAAAAAGGAAAGGTAGGACAACTGGGGGGGTTTAAGGACACATATTTGCCAAAAAGAAATTGTTTTTTTTCAAGATCTTTAACATAGCTAACAAACCCCGTATTGAGACAAAACCCTTTAATACAATTAAAAAAAGAGAAAAAAAAGACATGGGGGGGATTCCATCCTAATTTTTTTAAAAATTTTTTTCTAGAATTAAACTACTAAAAAAATTCATGTCCCAAAAAAGCTGGTAATAAAAATTTTCCCTGAATTGTACAAGGGGGGTACAGAAAACTTGACCAAGTAGGGTTTTTCCCAAGGGCAGGGGGTAAGGAGCATGACAGAGAACAAGAACAGAGACAATTTTCCCCCACAAAGTTGAGTAAAAAAGAAAAAGAATCCCAAAAAAAAGGGGACCTGGGGGGTAACAGGAGCGTTAAAACCCCCAGAAAATTTCCAAGTGAACTAATTTGGCCGGGACCATACGGAGGGGAAGCGCTAAACCCCCGGGCCCTTTACGTGTACTGGGGAAGGCTGGAGTTCTCACACCCCTTTCCCCTTCCGCACTCTTCTTCAGCACGACAGTTTTCCCTTGCCCTTTTTTTCCGGGGCCTTTTTAAAAACCCGGGGTGTTTTTAAAAGATTTACGGACCCACCTGGGCTCCACCGCACCCCCTGTAAAATCCGGGCCCCCCGGGGCATGCTGTGGCACAGGACAGGTATAGTCAATTTTCCAGTTTTTAACTAAAAAAGGTTGGGTTTAAAAAACCCTTTTTTCCCGGCCCCCTTTTTAAAACTGGGGGTCAGACCCGGTTTAATGGTCCCCTACTCGGTCCAGGACAGTTTTAGTCAATGGGCCAGTTTAAAATAAAATGGTGGTTGAAAGACTCCTATTTCCCGGGACTTTTTTTAATTTTGTGGGTCAGACAGGTTTTTAAAGGTCATTCTGCGGTACAGAAAAGATAAAGTTAGTGTCCCGTTTTAACAAAATGGTGGTTTTAAAGACTCCTTTTCCCGGCACTTTTTTTAAACTGGGGGGCAGACAGGTTTAATGGTCATACGCGGGGCCAACAGGTTTTAGTCAATGTCCAGTTCAACTAAAAAAGGGGTTAAAAAAACTCCCTTTTTTCCCCCCAAATTTTTTAAACTGGGGTTTTCCCGGTTTTTGGGGGCCCTCTGTGGCCCAGGACAGGGATAGTAATGCCAGTGGGAAAATAAAAAGGTGGTTTTTAAAGAATTCCCCTTTTTCCCCCCACTTTTTTAAACTGTGGGTCAGACCCGGTTTAAGGGGGCATGCTGCGGGCCAGGACAGGTTTTGCCCTGTCCATTTTAACTAAAATGGGGGTTTTAAAGACTCCTATTTCCCGGCACTTTTTTTAATTCCCGTGGGGGCAGACAGGTTAATTGGCATACTGCGGGCCAGGACAGTTCTAAATCCCCTGTCCAGTTTTTAACTAAAATTTGGGGGTTGAAAGACTCCTTTTTTCCCGGGACTTTTTTTAAACTGTGGGGCAACAGTTTTAAAGGGCATGGGTGCGGTCCAGGCCCGGGTTTTTTCAATGTCCGTTTCAACTAAAATGGTGGTTAAAAAACACTTTTTTTCCGGGAAATTTTTAATCTGTGGGTTTATGCCCGGTTTTTTGGGTCATGCGCGTTCCCCGGACAGGGGTTTTTCAATTCCCCGGTTTACGTAAAAATTTAAGGTTCAAATAATAAATGCCTTCCCGGCACTTTTTAAATTTTTGGGGAAAGCAGGTTTAAGGGTCATGCGTGGGGACAAACAGGGTAGTTTAATTTGGGGTGTGAAATTTTTTTCTGTGGCTTTTATAGCCAAAATTTGTGCCCAAGATTTAGCATGTATCCAATTTTACTGTTTTTGGCTGTTAGTTTTCCCCGCTTCTCCAGCCCGTTTTGGGGGAAAAATGAAGGTGTTTTTTCTCTCCCTAGACTTTAAAAGGGCATCGCTCCCTAATTTGACGCTCACTATCGAAAAAACCCTTTTCGATGGGGCCGGGCTAAACGGGCTATCGCCCATGTCCCATAGCCCAAATTTAAACGCTCAACACTAGTCACAAGAAAACATCCCTTTTAATCACTTGGATAGGGAAAAGTGTCCCAAAAAGTTTTTTCTCACCTAAAAAGACACACATCCCAATTTTTAAAAAAGGGGGTTTTTTTAGGCTGAAATCACACATGCAGTTTTCAATACACTTTGAGCCAAAGCCAGAACTGGATTCATTAAGAATAAATATAAGTTCTTCCTTATACAAGGGTCTGTTAAAAAAAAAAAGAGAAAAAACCCCCCCCTGCCCCAATTTTTTCCCAAAAATCAGGGCTCTTTCCCTGTCGACAGCCCTTCCATTCCCGTGTCAGTTTGAATTCCAACCCAAAATGCACCTCATTCACTTGATGTCCTGATTAGGTGTCACCTGAATCAAATCCCATTTAATGAAGGAAAGTATAAAAATCCCCTGCTTTTGGGCTTTACAATCCCCTTGGGAAAAAGGGCAACTTTGGGTGGCAAAACAAGTGCTAGGGGGTAACCCAAAAAGGAAATTTTAATGAATTAAAAACAAGATTATTCCACAAATAAATTTATTTCCCGAACTCTTCCTGACACTTTTATAAACTTTAAAATAGTCCCCGTTTAAAAGTTTTTAAAACAGTGTAAATTTGTTTTGCCCCAAAAAAAACTCAACACCCGTCATCAATGTTTAAATCTTTCTGGCAACAAAAGTGAGTATACCCCTCAATTTGCCAATTTTGCTCCACAGTGTCATGTGACTCATTAGCTGTGAATGGTGAACAGGTGTGTAAAATTTAGTTTTATCACTCTCATACTCTCTCATACTGGTCACTGTAATTGAAACACGGCACCTCATGACAAAGGATCTGAAAAAAAGAATTGTTTTTTTAAAATGAAAATAGCCTAGGGTTTTAAGAAAATTGGAAAAACCCGAAACTTAGGGTTCAGCAAAAGTGACCAAAACCATACAGTGGTTTAACAAAACAGATTCCACCCCAGGCTTTTCCATAGTTGACCAAAGAAGTTTGATGCACGGCTCAGCCCCATATCCAGAGACCCGTCCCCTTTTTAAAAAAGATTTAAAGATTTCTCCAGCAATTTCTGCAGAGGTTAAAGGGAAAGGGGAGGTTTAGCCTTTTATTTTCTCAGACCCCTTGACAACGCATCAAAATTTGGGCTGCATAGCTTTTCATCCCAAAGGATGCCCTTTCTGAAGATATTTTCACAAAAAAAACCCACAAACATTTTTCTGAAGACAAGCAACTAAAGGGCAAAAGATTTTTCTGGAACCATGTCTTGTGTCTGATGAAACCAAGATAAACTTATTTGGTTCTGATGGTGTTAAGTGTGTGTGGGGGCAGTACAAAGACAAGTGTGCCTTGTCTACAGTCAAGCATGGTGGTAGGAGTGTCATGGTTTGGGTTTCATGTGTGCTGTCCCCGCGCGGGAAGCTACAATTTTTGAGGGGAACAATGAAAAGCCCAAATGCACTGTTACTACCAAGCAAAAGCATAACCCCTTTCCCCCCCTTCCGGGGACAGAGCAGGGAAAATTCCCCCCCATTTTAATGAAACCCCCCCAAAACCTCCAAAGTTTTCCCCTGCCCTTTCTAAAGAAAATGAA